>JALIZH010025718.1:0-46609 GCA_030522465.1 Rhipicephalus appendiculatus
GAAGAAATGCAAGCACGCCATACGGCCGAAATTTTCAACTAGCGAATGAACTAGCAAGTAGCGAGTGTCCTGTCTTTCTTGTGCCCTTTGGTCGTCGTCAAAAGCGCGATAGTTCACCATAGGGTATAACAAAAATCTTCAACACAAATTATGAAAACCATTCCAGGTCAATCAGATTACAGTGAACGTGCCCCTCAAGAGCGATACAGCATCGATAGACTATTTCACGTAAGACATATGGGTGCCGCTACTATTGGCTGTTAAACGAATGTTTTCTTACTTTTCTTTCCCTACGTGAATTCATAATGTCAGGAAACTTCGAATGCACCAACCCAACCGTCTTCATGTGTATACGCGAACCGTAACACTGTTAGTTTATTAGCGAAAGATATAAAACGGTAAGAATAACAGCCCAATGTGGCGGCACCAAAACCCATCCGTAAAATAGTCTATAGGTTGTGTGCATCGGGCTTGCTGCGTCCCGTCCGTAGTGAAAGCAAGGGCGACGGAGGCTTTAAAGTCAAGACAAACAAAACCCATTTATTTAACTATACGCTGCATGAGGCAGGGTCGGTCCAGGGACTCGAGATTTCCGGGTAGCAACAATCGGCTAGAGCGGGTGTCAGCATCCGTCCTTCCTCGCAGCCAAGGCACCTCTCTCCTGGACAGCGCACGCAGCGGAAAAAACCGCTCTTACTACCTGACGGTTGGCAAAATGTCTCACCTTAATAATGGTATCTAGGGTTTTACGTCCCAAAACCACGATATGATTATGAACATGTCTCTCATTGTGGGACAGCGTGAATGAAAAACATTACATGCACTGGTCTTTATGTATGTATACATGTATGTATACATATACATATATATATATATATATATATATATACATATATATATATATATATATATATATATATATATATATATATATATATATATATATATATATATATATATATATATATATATATATATATAGTAACTCCGGTGCATGTAATGTTCTACATATATATACAGATATATATAAAGAACATTACATGCACTGGCATTATATTGCACTAGGGAGAGGTACGCCACAGTCACCGCCAAAGACAATGTCACGCACTATTCTTGCCAAGCTGGCCAACATTTTTCGGTTCCAAGTCTCGGGCATCCTTTTTCACAAAAAACTGCATATATAACTGTACATTAGGAAGCACGGCAATGCTCATGACCGTGCAAAAAATACTGCATTTATACAATAAAAAAGGCACCCAAGACACTTCTTCCCTTATGTAAGTTAACGAATGAGGCATATATGTTCTCATGTTGTGATACGATGTGGCAAGAAACGACATCGCTTCGAAGTTCGTGCCGTAGTACCTGAAAATTAACCTATTTTTTGAAATAAAATAGGGCTCGTTTTAAGCTATACGAGAGGTCATAAATATATTTTTAAATTGGGGTTGTCTGATTCATATCATAGGCAGTACGGTACTGGTTAAGATACTGAAATAACCAAAGTACATGTGTTTAGAAAGAGCAGTGTCAGACAAGCTGGTACAGTATAGTAAAATGTGAAAACTTTATCTCGTGGTCTTATACGTGGTTGTTTCCGTGTGGAAATACTATTTCAGCCTGCGGTCATGATGTGTTTAAACAGCACAGTACGCGTAAGACAGCAAAAAAAAATAATGAAAAATTTGGTGTAAAAGTACAGAAACCTGGTAGAGTTGTTAAGGATTCAATTTGAGAAATTTTCAGTGAGCACACGATAAAGAGGTTGCTTTGTGTCCTACTCTGGAAAAATGACACTAATGATTTCATTTTCCGCAGCTCATGACAGCAGATGCAACGTCTCCGTACCCATACGACCTGCAAGGCAGTGCTCAGGATACAGCTATCAGTTTGACCACATGACACATTCGTGTCGCCCACTTATGTGCGGTGCGGCACCGTTTTCAACTTTCATGGAATGCAGCGAGACCTGCAGAAGCAGTAAGCAATATAATCCTTCTTTGATTGCTTAGTTTCTGGAGAGTAGCCACCACTGAGACGGACAGAACATTTAAGTTAGCGGACGGCACATTTTCTGTCCAGCTCGGGAACCTAATATTACAGAAATTAGAGGTACCGATTACGATCGTCTATAATAGACGGCCTCGTTGAACTGCTTTAACAGTAAACATCAGAGACAGTAATATGACTCATAGAAAGTAAATTACATTACAAGGTTCAGCTGGCGAAAAGTAATGTCATTACATTATTGTGACGTTTGAAAAGTAATGACTTCCCGTTGGAGCTACTTTAACCAAATTCCATCATTCAATACCAACCCGCACTCATTTAACTTGCGGCACACGTGCGTAGAAAACTCACAGATCTTTACTGCATCGTTCCCCCCACAAGAGGTTTTCCACTCAGATTACCTTGGCCTTGGCATATTTCCTTTCACCTTTTGATCAAGTGTTATCGCATAAGAAAAGCGGATATGCTATATTTCAATCTAAAGGGATCAATAACGTAGCCAGGGAATTTTGTCTCAATTACTTTCTCGAAGTGATTCATTACATTACTTAGCGCATGAGTGAGCGATTTAGTTACTTTAATGTTATTACTTCATTTCATAAATATCGTCGCAATATTGCACAGGTACATCATTAAGTTTGCTCCGTTCACTGAACTAAATTAGCGGTTGCGGGTTTTTCGCTCGTGTTGTCTCACTGTGAGTTGTAGGTACATATTTCACTAAAAGAATCCCTCTACATGCTTAGGCAGTGGGTGCAACTGCAAACGTACTTAGTGGCATCTGTTTTTCAGCTTTCCATAAGGATTAGTTCGTTCTGCTTCTAACGTAACATAATCCGTTGCAGAAGCCTTTCCATTACAAATTAAAATTAGAAACCAAGTTTATTAACCAGTAACCGGTAATTCCATGGAAAATACCACACTTTAAATGCCATTCCTGTACTTTCCTCAAAAGGAACATAAAATATCAGTGTGTCATGTCTTCATGACCAATCGTTACCGCATATAATTTCGTAGACATTCCGATTTATTTACGCTTATTTTGCAAATACACCCCTTTCTATCGAGGTCCCTCAAAAAATTGTGGGATGCTTTAACATAATGAAATAAATTTTTTTTCAGATCAGACAATTTCATGGGAGCAGCCATTCAAACTATTTTTCTTGGTGCGACAACACAAGCGATATTGCGGCGTTTTGAATTCTCAAAAACCAATTATTTTCCTTTCAGGGGAAGTATGCTTCATGCATCGTCCACGTGTTAGCTGCGGATCGAAATCTGTGCCTGTTTACTATTTCAACACCCTAAAAGACGAATGTGTCGAGGATCACGGCTGCTCTTACAAAGGAAACAACTTCCCCACGTTGGAAGAATGCCAACGCACATGTAGGCCAAGTATGTGCACTGCTAAAATGCGTGTTTGTTCAAGATGTGTAAATAGTTTTGCATTGTGTCAACAGCGCTTCTGCATGTTGCTATGTCGAAAATTAAGCAGTATAACTAAACTAACTTGTAGATAAACTAACCGTAACTAATTAAACTAAACTATAAATAAACATACTGCTGAACGGAACTTTATTTCTTTCAGAGCAGCAACACTAAGTTCTACGCATCTTAGGTGCACTTACTCTAACCCAGATAAATTTGTGTAATGAGCACGCCCTTTCGCTTTTGCCTACAAAGTGCACTGGGTGCAACATAATCTTTGTCTGCCATACAATTTTTTTGTGTATCCTTAGATGGCAGCGTTAAAGCCTTATCTTCTGTCCCTCAAATGCTGAGCGAAATATTATTTGTATTGATCAGCAATACGTTACGCAAATGCGAAGCACGTGGTGAAATATAATTTATGTGTAGATTTGCGCACACTTTAACTCCACTTATAGGTCCCGCTAAGATTTGTATCATGAGCAGACTGATTTATCCCATGTATCATCCACCCTATCGGGCTTACATTGCTTTATCGGGTCATTGGTCTAAGAAAGACCATCTATAGTTGAAAGACTGCGGGAATTAACCTGGTCGGCTTTGGGTGGCTGTCCCTGTGGGAGGGGTTAATACGATCAAAAATTGAGTTGCATGTCTTAGGCAAAACATAAACAGTATACAATGGCTTGTCAAATGTATGTAGGAAGCACTGTCCACCGAAATGACTTGAATGAGTACCATAATTTCTTAAACGCAAGTACACGCTCAGTGAAAGTAGATACCTGATGCATACTCACATTTTATATGTACCAAATTCGAATTGAATATAACCTTTAAATATTGCGTTTAGGAGCAAAATAATGGAACGGCACTCTCGCGAAAGTTTTAAGTAACCTTGTGTCGTATTTTATGTAATTGCGCACCAAGGCATTCGGCGCCAACGTGTCAGAATTTCAGTGACCTCAGCGTCGATGAAGCTGGCCACACAACGAATTGTTTTGTCAAGTTGGAGAGAATAGAAATCGTTATTGGCTGCATTATCAGACGTCAATATGTACGAAATGCATCAGCATGTATACAACAACGAGAAAATCATTTCATAATGATATGAACATACGCCAAAGACGAATGTTAAAGATGAATGAAGCGTATCCTGGTAAAGTAGCGGGCGTGGTATAGGCGTCAGACTCTATCCAGGCGGCGCTGCGAAAAACACCACCACCAGCGCTCTCATCGCTGTCCTGGCCTTAGGTGGGTAGTGCAAACATAGCCGTCCGCAAGCGAGTGTGCATAGGCCACAAAAGAACCCCCCTCTTCGGTGGTGTTGACGCGCGGTTTCCTGAAAATCAAGGACTTGGAAAGCTTCTTCCCTCAATCCACCCTCGCTTGAGAAAAGTAGGAAGCTTATCAAAGCGAACTGTGGGTAGGTTGGAAAATATGTTTAATTTACTTCGGTGCGCTGCAACTCGCACGTACAAGGGAGCATCGCGTGGCATCGATTCGAGGCAAGCACTCCGACTTGCGTTCTATGCAACAAGACGGCGAGATGGGCTAGTTGGTGAACACTCATGTTTAAAGCAAAAACTTTTTTAAGCGCACAAGAAATGAGGAAAGAATAACGAAGAATTTGACAGGACAGTTCATGTGCGCTTAAAAAAGCTTTTGCTTTAAACATGATTGGGTTCTATAACGCCTCATTTGCGTTAAATTTGGGTATATACATGTCAAAGCGATGAAGTACATACACGAGCAACGTATCTTACGATCCATGGTACAAAGATCGCTTTATCAGGCACGAATGACCCGAATTATTTTCGCGTTTGCATTTGTATGCTCCCGTCATCTCTTGCTTCCTGTGCGTTGGAATTTTTTATTACGCATCCTTCAATGTTCTGTGTGTGGTTGTCTTCAGTCTGTATATTCTGCAAATGGGGATACGTGCGTGTTCACTTTCTCGGGGTACAGCCAAAGGCAAATCCATGGCCTCCGAGATGTTCCGGCAATAGCGGAGGCCACGGGCAAGAAACACCTGAAGGTGATCACGACCAACATTTTGCGATTTACTTCTATGATGTACGCACGTGTTAGCATTTGCTAGTTAGAGCCGGAACTTGGAGCCTTCAAAACGTACGTGTGCGGTGCTGTGTGGTGACGACCTGTTCAGATTATGGGAAGTCACGGTGTGCGCGTTGTTTACCCCGCGCGTCACCAGTCTGCATTTAACTGTGCACGGCGTGCACCATAGTCAGAGCTTCTGCTGAGTTTCATAGTCAAGGTTACCACTATTTTCCGTGAAGGCTACTCAAAACTATAACACGAGACCCACATTCTCAGACTTTCTCATGCGACCGGCTGTGGAGAAAGTGAGTAAATTCGTTTGCTCAACATGTTGGCAACGACCCGTATCAAGCGCTCTCACCGTTCTGCTTCGTATGACAGCTACGCAAATCGGTAAAACAGAAGGTTATTGTTCAGTCCTTTACGTCCGTAGCAATTCACAACGCAACACTAGCGTCGATTGCGGCGTTGCTTCGAAGTGCGCGGAGCTGTTGCGTCTGCTCGTTTTCTTCGTCTTTCTGGCGAGTGATCCACCAAGCACTTCATATTAGTGCGGTGGCCAATCCGCCTAGCGGAATAGACCCTCTTAGCTCTCTTTCTCATCTTTAAATGCGCAAACACAGGCAATTTTTAGTTCAATTGTATTTTCGCACTCGCTGGCTGCACCTGCTTGCACAGCGAACTGTGTAAGCGAGTCGGACTTCGTACTACTCCATACTGCTCCGACTGGTGGCGCTGTGTGCCTGCGAAACTCCACAGTCTGACGTCTATGGTAACATCGCCTTTGTGAGGATACGTCTTCAGTCGTACCTTGTGCTAGCGTGAATAAAGGATAGTAATGTTCATTCACTTAAACCACATGGCGACACACGTTTGATGTGTGGCCGTAACCACAGTAAACGAAGGAGAAGAACCATAAAACAAGAGCAGTAGTGCACTTAGAATTCGTAATGAACATCTCAATTTAGAAATAGGCCAGCAGCCATCCCATTGATGTGTTTCTTGCAGCTAGGTATCTTGGTTCCCTAATGGATAAAAGTACGATTGCAGCATTGTATGACCTAAATGAACGCCGCTCAGAGACCCGGAAAAGATTACCCATTGCTTGATATTCCAGCTTCAAATTACGCCTCCTGCGCCAGTTGTATTGAGCTCATGCTGCGTTTGCAGCGGCTTCATTAACCGAGAACGGAATTAATGACCTGAGCTTCACAGCGGCTAGAGTAGCGACAAGCAGCACTCTCAAGATTTAGAAGTTTGTGCATAGGCAATGTTTATTTAGTCACTTCTGTCAACCTTTGTGTTTACCTGTTAATCTAGAACCATGGTCAAGTAAGTCCACCGGCTCACAAGCCATGGACCTCAGTGGACACTAGTACTAGGTGCATGATTAACCTTGTTGCGTCGCCAGGAGCTGGCGCTACTTTAATATTTGGCTAAAACGGCATAACTCCCAAAATATATTTCCGTAGCCTAACTCGAATATATCACTGTGCGCGAAAACAATTGCACGCTTAGGCATGTAATAGATGGTGAATATACTAACCCCAAATTTTGTGCATTAAGGTTCAGCAGCTTTACATAAAAAAGTACAAAGTTACTATATATACGTGAGTGAGATTGTATAGAATTTGCTTTAAAATTCCATATAACAGTGGGTGTTACTATTTAATAGAGTGCATTCCTCACCTATAAATAATGTTTTTTTTTACTATTGCAGAGAAAAAAAGGCTCCTCACAAGCCGTGCCTGGCGCACCGGGTAATACCTTGCCCTCCTTGCCGCAGCAGACGCCGCAGTTGCCAGTGAGACCAGGGCCCCCTCAGCAAAGCGGCGGATGGCCATCCTCCAATCTACCGCAATCGACCCAGGATGAAACTACTACAGGACTGAAGCCATCTCATGGGAACAGGCCATTGAACCCCAATACATCAGCGCCAGGTTCACAACAGCAGCCTGGTTTACATGGTAATAGTTTCCCCTCCAACCGAAACAATGAAGTAGTATCATCGTTTCCACAACAGACAACGCAGTTGCCGGCAAGTATACCAGTCCCTCCACAGATAGGTTCAGAGAGGCCATCCTCCAATCATCAACATGGAAACCAAGGACAAGAGACTTCAGGACTGATGCCATCATCTGGACAGAAGCCATGGAATCCCCGTACCCCAGTGTCAGGTTCCCATCAGGGGTCAGGTTTACCGATTAATAGCTTCCCCCTCCCACCCAAACAATGAGGGAGCATCAGCGTTTCCACACCAGATACCACAGGTATCGGCGAGTATACCAGTGCCTCCACAGCCAGGTGCAGGAAGTCCGTCCTCCAATCAACATGGAAACCAAGGACAAACGACGACAGGAATGATGCCATCCCTCGGACAGAGGCCATTGAACCACAATGTATCAGCGCCAGGTTCACATCAGCGACCTAGTTTACCGGGTAATAGATTCCCCTCCCACCTAAATAACGGAGTTACATCATCGTTCCCGCACGAGATACCGCAGTTGCCAGGGAGCATACCTGTCCCCCCCACAGCTAGGTGCAGGAAGGCCGTCCTCCATTCATCAAAATGGAAACCAAGGACAAGCAACTCCAGGAACGATTCCATTCCCCGGACAGAGGCCATCGAACACCACTCAAACCGAGTCAAGTTCACATCATCCACCTGGTTTAACGGTTAGTAGCTTCCCCTCACAGCAAAATACAGGAGGGGCACCGCCGTTTGCCCACCAGATGCCACAGTTGCCTCTCAGTAGACCATCCACACCTCACCAAAGCGGAGGAATGCCGTCCTCAAACCATCAGCAAGCAACGCAGGGTCAAACAATCTCGGAAACGATCTTGTCACCTGCACATCCATCATGGAACCGCAATTCAGCGGCGTCAAGTAGTTCACATCAGTGGCCACACCAACCAGAGAATAATGTATCTCCGCCAGTGACTCCACAGCCGCAATTACCTGGGACAGGGACTCAGTTTCCCGAGCAGTCTGAACAGCAACCGTGGAATGGCCCGATAACGTCACAGCAATCTTCACTACACCAGTCAAATCACGGAACTGCGCAAAATTTATCCCCAGACCAGCAAGGTCCTGAGACACTGGCAGCGTCTGGTGCACGACCAGGACAACAGTCATGGATGGGTCATATAGGGTCACAAAATCCTGGCCATAACGCTCCGCGCCTAGGGGGTAACGGTGCTTTGCCCCCAAATAGTCAACAAATAGCAACTCAGCAATCAGGTTTTGGAAGTATGTCACCATCTCCGCAGTCGCATTGGCGAAATCCTGCAGGGACGTCGTCCATTCCGCAACATGATCAGCACCAGCAATGGGGCAGCGGGAACGGACCACAAAATTTGCAGCCGTATGCGAGTGCTCAAATTCTACCCACAAATTCACAACAGCGAGAAGCATCCACGTCGAGAAACGGAGCTCATGCAGTTGGCCGGCAGCCGAGCACGACAGCACAACAGGCTAATAGAGCAGGTCAAATGCTTCTCTATCCGAACACAGAGCTTCCGTGGAGTGGCCAAGCGGCAACAGTAGGTTCACAAGGTTCACAACCAGCACAGTCGCTTTCGTGGAGGAGTGGAGTTCAACCAGGGGGTCAGCCGAACATCGCTGCTCAACATACTGATGGCGCAGGTTTGGCTATTCCTAGCCGCTTCTCACAGCCATCATTGAATAGCGAGTTGTCTTCACAGCCATCGAGCGCGGCAACACTAACAGCAGGTTCCCAAGCGAATGCTCAGCAGCAGCACAATAATGGATTTCCATCACTTTTCCCTATGTCATTTCCGACTCCGAAGCCAAATGAATTGACGCAGCAGACGATACATCGACGAGTGGCATCCATTCAAGAACAACAAACGGTGCGGCACAGTTTGCACCGCCAAAGTGTTTCAACATCAAGGTGAGCCACTTCATTCCTGTATGGCATTGCAAGCGCTTTACTGAATGTTTTTTAACTCTCAGTGTTCATCGAACCCGTACGTTGTCTGCAGAAAGTCGGCACTATAAAATGCTCACGCCATAAAATATTACAAAAAGTTTACCACAATAAACTCTCTTTGGGAATCGTCACATCTGACTACCGTTTGCAACACAACGACAAATTCAAGTTCAGCCTTGTGGACGCTTAACGAGTAGTCTTGATTGACCGACATCTGCACAAACACTGACGCGCATTAGGGGCACCCTTTCACGTTGAGACGGTACATGAATATCTAGGTGTCCTCTTATATTAACAATATTATCAAAGCTTCCTACCCGTACTGCTTAGTAGGCAAGAAATGGCTGAACTACTGAATATAGTTAAACGTATGTATATACGCATGAAGCCACTTTTTTAACATTTTAACCTACTACATTAGAATCAAGAATAAGTTGGGTGATTTGCTTAAAACTAACGACAAACATAGTTAATAAGGGGCAAGGTGACTGGTTCGAATACCGGCCACGGTGGCTGCATTTGAACGGCGGCGAAATGTTACAGGTCCGTGTACTTAGATTTTGGGGCACGTTAAAGAACCCCAGGTGGTAGAAATTTCTGGAGTGCTACACTACGGCATTCCTTAATCATATCATTATTTTGGGACGTAAAACCCCTACAACTAAAAATACCTGTTAATTATTTTTAGGGGCCGAATTTAAACGAAACCCATCTAGACGAATTTGACAGACGCCTCTGCTTTTCCTGTCTATCTTGCCATGTACGAGTTCAATATGAACTGAGGTGAAAATGACGTTATCCTATATGCACCTTAAAATCTTTGGATGTTGGGAGATAAAAATCATTCAAAAAGAGTTATTATTTGATACCATGATATAAAAAAACACAATATTTTCAATTAAAAATGTGTGCAATCGTTTGCAGCCGGAGATAAGCAACGCACAAGGGACCGCTGGAATCAAGCATCACCTCACGACATCGGCTGCCAGTGGAATTTGCATGAATGGGTCACGTCGTATGGGAAACAGAGGTGTTATTTGGATTGGCGCTACAATACGTTTGTGATACCAATGAAACCTGGGAACTTACATCGGTCTTGCAGTGACAACGCTTTCAAAATAAAAGAAGTTTTCCAAAAGCTGACTATCTGTGGTAGAAACCGTGCTCCCTAATACTTTGAGAAGCCTAGATTTTGCACAGAAAAAGCTAGTTACAGAAAACCGAAACATTAGCCCATTAGGGCCGACGGTACTATAAAAAGTACACTTCCATTTTTGGGAATAGAAAATACAAAACAGAATATTCTGACCTTGCTCATTAGAATTTTTTGATGCCAAAGGTTGCAGCAAGATAATCCTAATTTGAAATGTTGACTCGGTGATATTTTTTCTGTTTTATGAGTCGTCAAACTTCAGGAAAATGAGAGCCTGTTAAACGAACGTGGTCACTACTACTTTTTCTAAATTAATTTGAAGTTTTATGTTTTATATGTTGAAAAAACGGACGGCTTCTGCTTCAAGAAGAGCAATTCAATGCTTGCATAGCGCGAGAAGCCTATAGAGTGCATAGTTTTGCTGTGAGGAGTAATCAAATGTTGCTGTACTTTATTTAGTACACTGGGACTTTGTGAGAGCATACATGTAACTCCTGTTGTGCGTTGCATCATAGATTGAACAGGCTTTTTTTTGTTATGAATGCCGTCTTTTCGGTTACCTCAGACTCATCAGGCTGCGAAAGATGTTGCTGTGAATATACTAGAGCATCTTCTTGTTTTAATTGTCGATTCTGACCCTAACATGGGAACTTACGAGGAGGAGGGGAATGACGACGGTACCAATGGATGCTCTCTGCTAACGATAAACAAACATGGAACGAAATGAACGTGGGTAACATAACTTCTGTTTTGACTCAGGAAGGCAGCTTTGTTTCGAAAATGGCAAAGACAACAGCATAGTTTCTATGCTGACGAAAGACTACCCAGTTGAGTCACTATGCTCTCTATCGCGGTGCCCATTCACTGAAAACAAAAAAAAACGTAGTGCCACTGTCCTCCTTCTTCATCCGCAGTAACAATGCCATGAGGGGGTTTGAGCTCTACGATCAAGCTGCGAATGACAATAAAATGTTCATCCCTGAGAAAAAGTGGAACCATCCCCTATTTACCCAGATGATCAAAATAGCCGCAGACAACGCATAAAGGGTCTGCTACCACCCTGGAGGTTTTAGCAGACCCCCTACGCGTTGACTATTGTCCTTAAGTCGCATAATAGCAAAAGACTGACTGCACCTTGTTGTACCCAACAGAAGAATCAAAGATCTCCAGCGTCCACTGTGCTTGCTATTACCCTCTATCCATACGGACATTTTCACAAGAAGCTGGCAAAACAGTCGAATTCTGCCACAATACACCAAAATGATGGCGCCGAAAGCGTGACGTTACGTTTTTCATGAAGCACTAGTCCTGGACTCAGTTTCATGGAACAAGATAACTTTGTTATTCGTTTGGCAAGGGCCCAGCGTACTCGCCATTCTTGCATCAAGTCACCTTGCCGATTGCTATCTCGAAGGCCCAGTGTACTTTTTATAGTACAGCATCATAACTCCTGAAGAAATACACTTAACTCTATGAAAATTTGCACGTATGGTCGTCTAGTGTGTTTAATTAACCTTGCAAACTATTAATAAAATCGGACCAGTAGTTCTTCCGTGGGTCTTAATGGGTTAAACAATGAACTTTTGGTGCATTTCCTGTTGTGCATCGTGGGTCACAAAGCCTGTTTCAATCATCCTTTGTCGGTCCTGCCGTCACTGTCTTTGTGTAGCTGTTGTACATTCATCGCAACACTGATTTCATGCTGAATATGCACCCCCGCCCCCAAAACTTTGCGGAGCATGAAATTTCCGAGAAAACTATATTGCCGTTTTGTATGGCAACATAGTCTCCAGATAAATGTTCCAGCCTGTAGTAGTCATTTCAACCTGCACAGCTACCTGCTAGTTTTGAAGCGCCGCGCAGTAACAGAGCCGAAATTGGCATTTGCAGTGGCTCCGTAAACTTTTGGGTGCAGCTGCACATTCACCCCCGTCGTCATCATCATCATCATCAGCCTGACTACGCCCACTGCAGGGCAAAGGCCTCTCCCATGTTCCGCCAATCAACCCGGTCCTGTGCTTTCTGCTGCCACGTTGTACCTGCAAACTTCTTAGTCTCATCGGCCCACCTAACTTTCTGTCTCACCCTCGCGCGTTCGCCTTCTTTTGGAATCTAGTCAGTTACCCTTAATGACCAGCGGTTATCCTGCCTACGCGCTACATGCCCGGCCCATGTCCGTTTCTTCTTCTTGATTTCAACTATGACATCCTTAACCCCCGTTTGTTCCTTGACCCACTCTGCCCTCTTCCTGTCTCTTAAGGTTACACCTATCATTTTCCTGCGGCACTGCAGAATCAGGCCATCGACGAAGCCTATACAAACATATTGGAAGAAATCTACAGCGTATCCACAGCTACCATAGTCCTCCATAAAGTGACAGAATCCCAATCAAGAACGGTGTAAGGCAGGGAGACACGATCTCTCCAATGCTATTCACCATGTGTTTACAGGAGGTCTTCATGGCCCTAGATTGGGAAGAGTTAGGGATAAGAGATGAGGGAGAGTATCTTAGTAACCTGCGATTCGCTGATGACATTGCATTGATGAGTAACTCAGGGGACGAATTAAAACTCATGAATACTAAACTGGACTCGGAAAGCAGAAGAGTAGGTCTGAAAATTAATATGCATAAAACTAAAGTAATGTGCAAAAGTCTCGGCAGAGAACAGCGGTTCGCGATAGGTGGCGAGACGCTGGAAGTTGTGAAGGAATACGTCTACTTAGGACAGGTAGTAACCGCGGAGCCGAACCATGAGAGTGAAATAACTAGAAGAATAAGAATGGGGTTGAGCACATTCGGCAAGTATTCTCATCGCCATGACATCACGGTAATTTAGTTGTCATATTGTTGTAGTAATTTGGTGCATACCCCTTTATTGTGGTGCCATTGGTGTCATTGTTCGATGATGTTTTGTCGACGTCACTGCAACTGTCGCAGTGCAAGTGTCACGCTAGCACCACCGTTTAGTCGTTGTCACCGTCACTGATTTATGGACGCGTTACGTAGTTTACATAATTCAGGAATATTCCACTTTGACACATTATAAAGAGATCTTCCTTTCGCTTTGGTTGACTGCGTGTTTTTTCCACACATTCAGAGTTCATACTGATAAAAACGTCTCTATACCGACATTGTCATAGCTTTGACAGTGCATGCATTTATATCGTAAGTGTGGTGTCGTTACTTTTTATTCAGTAACCAAGCATGAACTGTCCATTGTCTTCTTCTTCACAACACTTTTCTTCCTATTAGTGTGGTTAACCGAATGAAAAAAACATGTTCGTGTACAAAGTAAGGTCTTTAGTGCGTAATGATTAGGTACCCTTAAGTTATCTTATGTCCTGAAGGCAACATTTTTCGTATTTTGCCTACACGCATGAAGGTATTTGTTTTACCGTGTATATTGTTTAGATGAAAAGTCTCAAACACGCGGCCACTAGACCTTTAGCTAGTGGCCCACCACCACCCGGTGCTACGTGGACAGGCCGCTAGGTTTATCGCCATGTTCAGAAGTATCTACCTGTGCGAACACCTGTTCTGTTTACTGAAGGTGAACATGTTTGGTCGAGGAAGAACCCTTGCGATCGACTATGCGGATCGCGTCTGCTCAGAAAGTTAATGCGGACATTTTTTTTTCCGTCGCAGCTAAACGTTGCTATGTATCAAGTTAGTGTGTTGAGAATTTTAGCCGTTATATTGTGCTTTACAAGCAATAAAGATCCACGGCTTTGCTAAACAGAACTCACATTATTTTCACGCCAATTGCGATTATTTACATTTATTCTAATGTTTTACTGAGACGTGAATGGTCCCATGCATTGTTCTCGTGAGGTACCCCATGCGGTCACCATGCGTTAAAACATAACTACGAATTAAAAAATATACATTTCATTCTCGCCGTGTCCAGATTTTCGTCGTTCTGGGTATCGTTATCAACATGTTTCTCGAGAGCTGACGTCATATCCCTCTCAGAAGTGACCGATGTAAGAAATATGGGAAAGTAACCCCCCTTCGCCTCCCCCCGCTTCACCATCCTTCCCTGTCCCAATCCAAATGGGAATAAATTTCGTGAGTGCGACACACAAGCTGAGGTTAGTTAGAGACCGCTGGTCTAGATGGTGAGTGAAGCAATCTAAACTTTTACATACAGCTACAAAGGCGAGACATGAATAAGCGTTCACCCGCACTTTGCATCTTCTATTCTCTGCGTTCTAAAGGTCAAATGTGCTGGTACAACAGCACATTTATAAAAATAAAATAATTCGACCTGCAACTGGCGATGAAAAACAGGGTAGGTGGTAGGCATAAGGGGATAGCCCAGATTATTAGAATAAGACAACTAAAACTACAGATATATTATCGTGGAAGATACGTTCGAGTCATAATGCCAGCGAAAAAGAAAACGATGCAGTGCCCTTCCAAAGTTTCCAAAAACTATAGGCAGTCAGCAAGGCTACTTTACAACGCCTCTGTGAAAATAACTTGTACTTGCATTGTACCAAATTGAAATAATATGCTACTTACTGGCAAATTATTTATTGTGTGTGCTAGACCGAGGCAATCCACATCACTGCATTACGATATTGCTGATAATACGCTCTGTGAATGGTTGCTTGTTCAGGGAAAACGATTGCATGAAGCAATTATGCAGGCAACTTACTGGTGCAAAGAAGTGGAAAAATGTGAGGTACATATTTCTGGGATAGCTTATTCAACTTAATATTACGTTGCCTGGCATTACACTCCAAAACAACGTTATGATGAGTCGTTTTTGTGAGAGTTTCTGAAATAATTCGAACACGCAGGCTTCTTTAACGTGCAGCTGTATGCAAGTACACGTGTGTTCTTGCATTCGACCCTCATCTAAATGTTATTGCGTACATTTTAACGTACCATTCTTTTCGCTCTTGTTTGCCTACTTTTGTAATATACCCAAACAATGAACAATGCACATGTCACTACCACCTGGGGCTGCGTAAGCTGCCAACACATGCTTCGTGCACGGGCATACGGGAAGCGATAACATTGCCAGACCAATCTGTAACATATGTGTACTGTCTTAGACTTTCCAGCATTGTTGTTTTGCCGCATTGTCACCTCGAATGTTTACCGGCCATTATTGTCCACGAGGGCAATGAATAATACACAGTGGAGCAGCTTGAACCCAGCAAAATGATACCTCAGGTCGTCCCTGCTATCTCTCTTTTATGGCTGGTCGGAGTATGCGGTGCTGTAGGACCAACACAGCTGAAGCCATACAGTAAATACTGTTTTCATTAACACCTACATGTATGACATTTCTAAACTATTAATGGGCGTTCTAATATCGGAACATTTCGTTTTTATAATCGGAACTTTTTTTTGATGAAACGTTTAATTTTTTTTGTTGATTTTAACACGTTCAATGCCCAAAGGCACTACAGTGAGGAGTGGTGAACTTATAAAAATTGTCAGAAACTTCCTACTGTAATATTATCAAAAAATGCGTAAGGGTTACTGATAATTCCGTAACCGATGCATTATTGCGCAAAACTAGCCAACATTAGGCATATATTTTAAACAGCTCATGTTAGTGAATATGACCTAACCCTAGCAAATATTACCAGTTATTAGCCAACAGGTACTTAGCGGTTTATAGGCAGCGTTAGCCGACAGAATGACACAAAGTCGGGGTAGTTGATAAGGAGCCATTTTGAAAGCACTCAGGGTTTAGTGTGCACAGAGAATAATTAAAGCGTCCACAAACTCCGTGGGCGGGTTTGGCGCTGACTTTCTTCCCTTGCAGAGTTTCCTAGTGTATGACGTCTCCTTGCATACAACCCGCACAAATAACTATAACCCGCAGGTAAAATAAATACATAGTCATGTAGTACCCGGACGTATTTACCGCGCAAATTACTTGTGTACTTCAATAGGAATAACCCCACCAACCACATGAAGATAGTAATAACATTATTTTCACTAGGTTTTTATATCACTCTGTTTCACTCGCCAGCGTCGCTCCCCCCGTACTGTCAATTTCAGCCATCGTTATCACTGCACCTTCCTTGCGAGGTCATAAAGCAGGGGTGAGCAACCTGCGGCCCACCGGCCTCATGTGGCCGGCGGGGAAGTATTGTGCAGCCTCCAGCATGACGTCAGAGCGCCGCTCTCCGCTTTTGACTTCATATCTAAAGCCAAACGTAGCAGTCTTGACCTCCACTGGGGTCAGACAGGAACGAAGAAAGATCGCTGCTAGTTGGCATTGTCCCCCCATCATCAGACTTTCAAGATCACGTCTTCGCTTAGTTTCTTTGGGTAAAAAAAAAGTGGGAGGAAATATTCTTTGGGAATACTAGCTCAGGGAAGGACTTTCATCGTCGTAAATTGCAACCTTGTGACATGTGTGTTAAAAATAAACGTGATTTATATTCTAGTTCTGCGTATTTTTGCCAATTCACAGAATGGTTTCCCCTTTCCCTGCAATGACCACCACTCCCCATTTCTCGAAATGTCATCCCGCTCCAGCCATATCGGCTTCATGCAACTCGGCCCCCCCGCCTCAGAAGGTTGCCGAACCCTCCCATAAAGCGTTGCTGTTGGTGAAACCTTTGTAAGACGCCTACAAAGATGAATATATATTCACTTCGACTTCTTGGATCCCACACAAAAGCCTTGTTCACAATGAATTTACACGGAACCCTTGTTGACAATGAATGATTGATTGTGAACAAAGCTCTCGTGTGGAGGCCTAAACCTCAGAATAAATAATGTTCACCTTGCGTGGTGTCTTTCGAACTTCTCAGCAATGTTTCTACCCGACACGGCGAGATATTGTGAGACCCTTGATGCCATCCAAGCGTTGCGGTAAAACTACTTTGCTCGCCGAAATTCGCGCGTTTCCCCCATATGCACACCGACGTTGATATGAAATTTCCGTGTTTATGTGCTGATTACACGCCAGAAAATACAATATATTTTACACTCTAGCGTAGTAGCAAAATGTCACATTCTCTGGGCAGTTGTAATACAAATGTACATAAGCATTCAGATGTTAAAAGGCGGCATCTACTGTTCTCAGAGCGTGACTGTTGCTCAGGAAATTGCCTATATACCCTGTGCATTGCTTACAAACACAATAAAAAGAAAAGGAATTTTCACGCATCCATGAATTTCCCTTTTACAATACCAAAATCACCATGCCTGCCGCGACAAGATGTTTGGTAAGCGAGAAAACGCGCACGAAAAAAAAGAAAAAAAAAGAAAGAAACGCGGGTGGCGACGCCACCTAAATTTTGCCTGCAACAATCACAACGGTGTCCTAAAATTCGAAGGGGTCTACTTGGGTCTATGTAGTTCCTATTCGATAAAAGTGAAATAAATTGTCCTCTGAAAAGGCCAGAGACTTCGCATACCAAGTTTCAAAATAGTTTGTTTAGCCAGAGTGGCCGAAACACGAATAAAATATTTTGGAGTTCATGACGTCACGGGCGGAGAATTTCAGCGCGAAATTTAAATATGAAACTCTGACCTGGATTTTATTTTCTTTTCGGAACCTATCACGATAAAATAAGCGACATTAGAGTTTTCAGAGTATAATTCATCAGTCTAAATAGATTACTTCATTGACTTTACAGTCCATTTAAAGAATTGTCAAATGGTTAATGTAGGTCTGCCAAATAATCTGTTTATCGGTAAACGAAAGTAAGCGGATGAACTGTCTTTCGTAATATATTCAGCCCACGAGGAGTTTCTGCACCTCGACCCTTACAGTACATACGTGTGTTCACCGCAGTTGCATGCCTAGAGTCCAAAGCTATTACGGCTGTTTATTATGTGGAGCACTTCGCTGCCGCGAACACAGTGCGTTCTTGTGCGTCCACGAAGACATGTGTAGGTGACCTGAGTTAAGCTGCAGCCTTCTATTACTTCCCCTCTGTTACACTTGCTGGACATGGTACTCTCGAGCTACAAATGCGCAGGCTTCCGATGCGTAGGTATCGCGTTTTCGCGCAAGCGAGAGGAGACAGGGACTCTAAAAGCTTATCATACCACTGTAGGGCTGGAAATATCGAAGTGGAATTATTCATCGTTAATTCTAGACCTGTACTTACATAGCCGATACAGAATACAGCTCGTAACTGAGGCGGCAGTAACATGCAGCCTTCACCTGGAGGAAGTACCCCCCTGCGAATAAGGTCGAGGAAAGGGGATGATGGCTAGGGCACCCTTGCCTTTCATTTAATTGAAGTCAATATGCGCGATTTACGTGTATTTCAATTTCGTATTTTGGTTTGTGGGCTCAAAAAGTAATGATCGTAACTGCTTACACTTCCGTATGCGTATTGGAGATTAAGCCGAAAAAATGAAAACTAAAAAAATGCCCCCCACCTCCCCCGAAGGGAATCGTGAGGAAATGCGAATGCATTTCGCGCGCGCTTCAGTCCATTTATATATACGTGCGAGCGAGCGGACGGGAGAGTGGAGCGCAGGGAGGAGAAAGACCGAACGGCGAGAGAAGGAGCAGCGAAGCACTGCACCTACTCTCCTACACTCTCTCCACACACGCGGGAGCTCCGCGGAGCTCCCGCGATGCGAGCGCCCTGACACACCAGAGCGCGCTCCTCCTCTCCACTCACTCTCCGCTACTCCGCCCGCACCACCTGCTCCGGTTGCTAGGGGCGAGGATAAGCGCACGCGCCCGCAGCTGATGCTATGGCAGAGGGAGTGAGAGTGGAGAGATAACGCCTGCCGGCGCGCGGACACCGACAGACGACTGACATGCCCCGACTAAGAAATGCATTCGCATTTAAAAAGTCGCCCGGTCCCTCATTCCTTTGCCTCAGACGACTTCCTTTTCTTGTCAGTCGATTGCATTGATGCTTCCACTTCACCGCCGTTCAAAAGATTTCTGGACGTAAACTGGTTTTGCACTGCCACCAGAATCAGAGGTATTCCGAAATTTCTGCATCTCACATGGTTTCGCAGTTCATACGGGACCGGCTCCCTTCTGACCAAGCGACAGTGCCACGTGATAACCTCATTGTGTGATGTCATTGTGTGACATAATATCACGTAATGATTACGTCGCAAAGTTCGGCCAAGTGTCACGTCATGACGTCGTAGGGTGAAGTGATCTGACGACGATTTCTGGCATCGCTCGTGTTGATGTCGCTACCGCCGATGGTGAGTCACTTTTGGCGTTTCATGAGATGCCTAAGGCTTATACCTGAAATGTATGGTTTCTTTGCGAAACACAGTGAAATATCCAGAATAAAAAGGACTGCCAAAGAATACCTAAATAGGGTTAATATAAACTGAATAAAGGTGCGCACCATACGCCGTGCACTTTAGTACGTTACGGCAGCACAAGCTGGACGTCTGTTTCATGCTAGCTTCACGTTACGATATAACTTATTAAAAACGACAGTCTTTCTTGGGATACTTCAACGCAGAAATTTTGGTCTATCTGTCTGTCTGTCACCCGATTAAGCCAACGGCCAAAGTTTAACCACTTGCTGAGCCATCTTGAACAAGCGTTTGCGTTCATACTTGTGAACATTGTCGATGAAAAAGCAAATGTTACGCATATCTCAGACCCAACATCAATACCTAAGTAGTAGGTGGTATGTACTTTTACAAGAAAATACATAGATACGTAATTCTAAAGGCCATAGTGTTTCTTAGGCTGCGCTGAAAATGTGACGGTATGCACGAACTGCAACGCTATGCCCGAAAAAGCCCTCGGCCGACGATATCGTGCTGCCGCTGGCAGTGGCCCTGGGCTCTGCACAAGCTCATGTTTCTCGACGCGACTGCCAGATGGCGTCCATATCTCACGCAGCGCCTCGTCTATTTTATCAATGCCAGCCAGATGCGGCCGATTCAACATAGAGGAGGCGCTGTCTGAGGCAAGGCAAAACATTGTAGTGCGGCCGGCAGAAGACTATCGTCTTTCGACGACATTTGCAGCGATGCACGCAGATACGCGGCCATTTTTTTATTTGAAACAACGCATACGTTGTTTCTACACGTTGCGAAACTCGCAGGATCCCTTATACATTCGCCTAAGACAGCTTGAGAAGCGAAGTCCTCTCCTTTTTTTTTTCCTCAGCTGATGTATTCATCCTCCGCTGTCCACCTCCGAAAACTCTCTCCACTTAGCGTGGTTTCGTACTGCCCCCCACGATCGGAGGCATTGCAAATTTTCAGCACGTCACCTTGTTTTGCACTGCCTCCGCGATCAGGCCACCTTGGACCAAGCGGCTATTAGTAATGATGATGTCATGTGACGTCACGTTAAGTGACGCCATGATGCGGTCGGAAATTTTCGCCATTTTTGGAGTTAGTATGACGTCACACGGTAAAGTCTACACATGACTATGATTTTATGCATCAGTCGTGATAACGCTGCCGACCCGGGACGCCGACGCCGTAGAGAGTCAGTTTTGATGTTTGTTGATGCGTCTAAGGTTTTCACCCTGATAATGATTCCTCCTGTACAGATATAAATAATATGTACTCATTGCAGTCCAAGCGCACAATAACTACCATAAAATTGTGCAATGTAACCCGATTTTATGGTATTTGTGAAAGTGTGTTGTGCCTACAGTGTTACCACTTTACAGTTAGAAAAGGATATTGTGGTTTCGTAAGTTAGCGCAGCTAACACGCAATGGCACCCACAAAGACGAACATATCGTATCATGTCGACAGCATTTTCTTATGCGTTAATTGTTTCTTCTCTTCCTTTGTATGTTTCTTCATTGTTGATTTTAATTCAGCCAGTATAGCTGCGCTTCAGTTGCGGTACTCGAGTGAAGTGGTGACTACGATTCATAGTGTCGGAAAATTATCTGGAAACAGCTCATTGATTTTGTAAAGAGAATACTTACTTTCTCTGAGTTTTCCTTTTGGAATGAAGCGCTAATTAGCTTCACCATAAACTGTGACCAATCGAGGTAGTAATTTCTCTTCTAACCTATTTATTTCTCGGCATAACTGAAGGTTGCTTTGAAGTAGACATAAACTATTACACATAAATAATACTCAATAATGCGCGGAGTATTACGTGAAATAACAACAATATGCTTCCTAACCAAGCCGTATAGTTCGGATTGCAGAATAATTTAGACCAGCTCGGGTTCTTTAACGTGCATCCAGGTCTAAACATCCGAGTTTTGTTCGCATTTCGCGCCCCATCTGCACATTGACATGATGGAGCTGTTGGAGGTAAAGAAAGTGCTTGTTGATTATTGTGTTGTGTTCTCTCTGAAGATGCAGAGTGCTCAATCCTCTTTCCTGTGTCGGAAACCAAAAACTGCAGACCCGTGAAATATTATTATAACAGCAAAACTGGATTGTGCGGGCCAACATGTTCTCAAGATGCTCCATTCAGTACAAGAAAGGAATGCGCGCTGACATGCAGAAGTAGTAAGTACATTTGCTTTCGTAGAACTTACCGAATCTTTACTAACCAATAAGACATTTTTTAATAGAGAAATCGGGTACAGGAACGTTACTTTTGTTTTCGCTCTACAACAGTGCACGAACTCCCACGATTCATGTTCGCGATGCTGTTGCCATAGTTTTCTCTGAATTTTTATCTCTAAAAGGAAAAAAGAGCCAGAATGACGTGTTCTGCTGCGCAATTTTGGATGACAGACCACGAAGATCTGTATTTAGATAAACACAATAATATAAGCAATAGCTTTCTATCCTCTGCACTCGCAGTAAGCTTCCTCAGATACTTCGTGACTGGTTTAAAAGAGGGCACTCTTCCAGCTCTTCCAGTTGTAACCGTTGTACATACGTGTTGAGAATTTTTCGTTTTGTGAATATGCCCTCAAAATTTTGTAAATTCCATGCAGTGTTCCATGTAATCACGATCATCTATAAATACCATAAGTGCGTCCGTCTCAGATAGCGCTAGAGAATAGTTCCAAAGTTTACCCGGAAAGGATATTATACGGCCTGTGAATATGTTGCATATGTCTGACACTCTGTGTAGGTATGTTGGTTTAGTCTCCTTATGTCTGTTTCACATTCAGAAACATTGGATAATACTGCATAACGTTTTGTATGCGCTTTACTGTTCATGATGGTGTTTTTGCTTGACCCCTCTAGCGCTTGCCTGCTTTATTCGAAGACAGCACCAACGTTGTCGCGGCGGCCCCAGAGTCGTCGTATTTCGCTTCGACGTGTACAAAGGAAAATGCTATGCCAAGAAAAGCTGTTCATACAAAGGAAACAATTTTCCTACTTTAAAGGAGTGCATGAGCACTTGTAGCGCAGGTAAGCGAAAGTTCAGTATTACTTAGCCGATACCAAATCATCCGCCATTCTAACAAAATATCTCGTGCTTGGTGAAAGTAGCTTTATCAAAGGAACGTCGTTCACTGGTCCATTGAAAAAGTTCGGTTTCACAATGCCGTTATAGGTGATGTGGTATGGTCGACGTGTTGCAGCTTGATTTATGGTTGGACGTGAGAGAAGAAAACGCCGTGTCGCTTTGCAAGCAGACGAGGGATTTTGTACCAGGAGGAGAAGTTTTTGTCCCTTATGGAAGCGTTCGCAAACGGCTATACTGCATACGTACCTTATTGCTGCCCTGTTGGTTAATTCTAAACTTCATATTCTTCAGGATCACCGCTAAAAAGATGTAGAGAAAAGGCAGGAAAAGCTTACTGCCTCGGCCTATATCTTTCACATTGGAAAGGAACCGCGTTATGTGATTCGGATTGACTTCACTGCGCGATAAACATTGAATAGCTATCTGATGCAAGAACGAAACAGGGAATTAAGAGCTCGTTTTTTTCGTTAGACACAACTGAATGATAACAAACGACAATGAAGCCGCATATGGCATATCATTTGTATTTTTATCTGTAGTGCAGTAATCGTGACAAATGTGGAAAGGAATTAAACTGGACGAAAAATAAACTTGGGGTTGGTAGGGACTGACCCTACAGCCTTGGGATAACGCATCCGACGCTCTACCAATTCAGCTACAGACGCCGTCTTTTTGTTATAGATTTTATTGAATATTTTCTTATGTGTGTAATCCTGGGAATGTTAAGGAGCGCCACTCGTAGCCATAAATGCGAGTGTGGAGCGCACTTCTCGCCGTCATAATGCTTACCGCTACGATTGGTAAAATCAGTAGTAGTGCGCCGTGTTCCAAGGCGTATTCGCGTGTGATCGTTACTCTCGCTGTTAAAGCGAGGTTCCCTCGAAAAAAAGGGAAGAGTGGCTCTGTTTAGTGTGCAATGGAACTGTTTTCGTTCCGTGTGTCGATTTCGTATTCCACAGACAAAATTGCCAGTGCTTGATCTATCGACCGCTGTTTTCTGTTTTCCAGTTTCGAACCCAGTGAGGGATAGCTAAGGATCTTGATTAATAAATGTTTTTTTTTATTTGCGTTGTATCGCTATAACAGCTAGTTTTTGCCGCTATATTGTAACAGTGCGTTTCACTTTATTCAAATGCCTCGAATTGATTATGTAATCATGATGTCATCGATTGACGATGACATCGTGGTCCTATACTTCGCAAAGACATTGTGTCACTTCACTTGAGGCCAAAGCTAAAGAGCTTGAGGCCAAAGCTTGAGGCCAAAGCTTGAGGCCAAAGCTTGAGGCCAAAGCTAAAGCCTCCCGCGCCTCCCCCGACGCGCTGTGCTTGGAGGCAGCTTTGCAGCTGCTGTGCCAGTTGTCACCTGATCATAGAGGATGGTCGGGAGCTTTGGGCTGAGCGGAGCCTGCGCGCCGCGACGTCGCTACAAGCGCCTCAGTATGTCCAGGACCCCTACCCCTGCTTACGATCATGGAATAGGTCTATAGATAGACGTTAGGTGCAATAAAATCGATTGTTTATTGCTCACAAATCCGTCAATAGCTGATTAGTCGTTGCGACCCACACTTCTGCAGCGTCTTTCTCATTTAACAAGAAATCGAGTTCCTGTAGATATGTCGCGGTCTGTATTCTAAACTAACTCCGCCATCTAGTGGCGTCTATGGGAAGGTCACACATGCGGCGGCTGCCTGAAAATCTTGCAATTTTGCCAGTTGAGTGAAACACCAGATAATCTAGTTATATGTTGCTCAGGTTCAATTCCACCGAGCGCCAGATCTTTTATAGTCAGAATTTTCTTGTTTAAATACACACGCATTCATATTCCTAACGGTATTTAGAAATTAACTTTTGACATACGCACATGACAAGGGACAGACACGGTATTCACGTTCAGCAGTTCTTTATCATAAGCTGGATAATAATTTACAAATACGTCTGACGAACTCACGGATGCGCAACAACTGTCATGGAGATATGATGGCCTCTTTTTCTTCGAGATAGAGAAGGTGTGGAAACACGTAGTTTGCCTAGGATTTCAATAATTAGATTTAGTCATCGATCTCATGACATCATTTTTAACAACACACGCTGCTCAGCTTATAAGGCAAGTCACACATAGTTTAGAGATGGTGGCCAGATTTAACCTTCTTTCTTTTGCGCACGATTTCGTGCTGCAATAATCAGCGGTGATAACAGTCACCTGCGATTGATACGCCCGTGTTTCCTGTCTCTCTCTGGTATATTCATGCCTGTCCCCTACTTAAAGGAGAGCTGACACAAAATTTCGAAGGCGAGATGACATGCCGCATAGATTTGTGTGGACACACATCATCTACGAAATATCAACAGATAATATAGCCTTGAACATAGCTAAAATTATTTTTAAAGTGCGTGTCGCGCCCCTGCACGCGAAACGCGCCTTGGTTTTCGTGCAAACTACCAACCGCTACCTGCGTCACGAGGTTCATTTGGCTGCCACAGTCCTTGCGGGCGCTCTCTCCAAACAAACCATTCGAACGGGAAGAGTGGGCAGACTTCCATGGGAGTACAGTGGCTGATATCCTCACCTCGGCAGTGTACTTGGGGGGGGGGGGAGGAGGGGGGGGGGTCGCGCATATTTATAACGTCTCAGAGGGGATTATAGTAGCACTTAGGAAGCCTTCGTTGAAAAGAGCCGTCAATGCGGTGCTCATGTGCATGCGGGTTTGTGTGCTCACGTAGTCACCTATGTTTACACGAAAACCATTGTGCGTCCCGCTTCACTCGGCGCTCTCTGAAACTGAAACTGTCACTGGACGCATTAAAACAACCTTCCAATTATTAACCGTCGCGTGCTCGAGCAAACGAGCTTTCCAGCCGCGATAAGTGGGTCGTTTGCTACTCATGAGAACAGAAAAAACATGATGCAATATTTTGTGTCAGTGCTCCCAAATTTAATCTCTCCACTTGAAAAAAAAAAAGCGCAAAGACAGGGTGAAGGAAGGTCGCATGAGGGCGGGCGCTGTAACTTTCCTTCCTCTTGTCTTTGCGCTGTTTTTTCACGTTTTAAGTTATGTACCAACTAGCCCGCCTTTCACCGTTAATCTTTCTAAATTCCCCATTTCCGTTGTCTGTCTCTTCGTAAATATAATTTGATACATACTTTTTTCTTGCGAAGAACAAACAGGTGCAGGCTCAACCAAACTGAGTGGTGGTGACGAGGAGGGTGGCAGCTCTTCGGAGCAGCAAGTACGCGAGCAAGCACCACTTCCCCAGTTACCGGGCCAAACAACAGGAAACCTTGCCGTGCTTATCAGGCCTGAGTTACCGAATATTGGGAAACCGCCTAGCATTCTACAGCTGCCCAAGGAGAAACCACTGCTCCCCAGTGTTCCGCCTACGTTTCCAGATCAGAAACCTGATCCACCCATAGAAAACGGAATCCAGTCAGAAGTTCGACAAAGAGGTAAGTATGCCTTTACTGTAGCATGTGCATCGGCGATATTGCAGTCTGCGCTGTACGGTGTGCTGTCCTTTTAGAGCAGGGGCCGCCAACCTGCAAGCCATGACCCGCTCGTGTCCTCCGCCACGATATCAGAACATATCCCCCCCCCCCACATTAACTAGCCCATGACCATCTCCTGACTAAGCGAAGAGCACCTCCACGACTTTCTGCATCTGTCCGTTAGCTACCTTGATGTAGATTTTTGCAAGTTGGTTAAGAATGTTCAGCACCAAAAGCAGCATTTAAAGTTTTGTCTCTTTTTTTTCTCTTCTAACATATGCTGATAAATTGCTACCCTTTGGTAGGCATGCTAAAAGTAAGCAGGATTTTTATTCTAGTTTTGCACATCTTTATTGTAAATTCGCCGAGTTTTTCTCTTTGCCTTTAAAGCCCCCCCCCCCCCCCCCCCCCTTTCTCCCAGTTTGTCGTGCGGCCCCAGCTGTGTCGGATTCGCGCAACTCGGCCCGCAGCCTCAAAAGGCTGCCGATCCCTGTTCTAGTGCTATAAACAAAAGAAAGGAAATTTTTTATTGTACTTTAGAAATATTTTAACGCAAGAAAGCGGCATTTCAGCCGCATACATTTTTCGTATGCGAAAACTCAGTGAATATTTTCATCCACAGTCAAAACTCGCTGCTAAACCACTTTCCTTAATCATGAATGACGAGTGGGTGTGTCCACGGCTTGACGGTTGCAATAAATGACACTGTGCGACGTACAAGCACTGATGTTAACTTGCGGACACTGTTGGCCGGATAACAATAACGCGTCGAGAATCATTAACTCCGAAGATTTCATGCAGGTACACAAATTTCTTAGCAATAATTTTTAATATGGCAAGGCAAGCATACAAAAATTAAACAGCATAACAACACGAGAATGTAAATAAAAAAAAGGACCAGCGCTGCTAGCCTTCGGATGAAAGACGTGTTCGTGCATCTATGTTACCGGCAGGATACAGCGGTTACAACTAATACTGGGCTCAATTCAGATAGAAAAGTATGGGCCAAGTACACATATGCTTATATCAATGTGAAATATAACGTCGAAGATCCATTAAAATGTCGTGTCATTACCGTCATGGTCTGAAATATCTTTAACTACGACTTTCTTTTGAGTAAACGCCATGTTGCTTGGCAAAGCGTTTTAATGTTTATTTTTCATCCTGTTTTTTTCCTACAGATCCACGGTGCATTGTGAGGATATCAAACACCACACGTACCTGCAATGCGTTCAAGTTATACTATGATCAAAACACGCACCTCTGTAAAGCTACCTGCTCCAACCTGGCTCCCTTTGAATCTAGATCAGAATGCAACAGCATATGCAGAAGTGGTAAGATTTTGCCTTAGAGTTCTACAGTTTAACATGCGTGAGGAGCCGCTGCCGGTCATTGAAGGAAACGTATTAAGCATGTGTAAGGAAACGGAGTACGCCTCATCGTAAAAAAAAAAGAAAAAAAAATTCGCAATGGGTTCAGAAAAAAAAGTCACAGTTTCACCGCAAGGGTGAAGCAATGAATGCGATAGCAAAACATTGTAATGTTATACGAAGTGAGGCTGGCAGCTAACTCTTTTTGGATCCGATCTCCCGCAACTCTAGAAAACGCTTGTTTAAGAGAATTCTCTTCGCGTTGAGAGCGTGGCACGTAGAAGGGTACGCCGGCCCGGCCGCCGAGAAGGGGAGATGAGAAGGGGAGATAAAGCGCGCGCCCGCGTCCGCGCTCGTAAAATCGAACGTCGCCCCCCCCCCCCCCCCCGCCCGCTGTCGGCCGCCGAGAAGGGGAGATAACGCGCGCGCCCCCGCTCGTAAAATCGAAGGTCGCTCGAGGGACCCCCCCCCCCTCGCGTCTTTTCACGCTCACGAACGACGGGCGGGCCCGGTTATATATATACATATACATATACGGCAAATGACGCCGACGCGGACGCCGACGCCGACGGCGAAAACCAGCCGCGAGTGTCCATATAATTGCTATCGCAATAATATAAAAATCACAGCGTCCCTTGCGCATTCACCTATGACGAATCGAAGGCGAAAGCCTTCTTTTTCTTCTCAGTATAAGGGAGCAGGAAATATCAGCCGTGGCTTCACGTGCCACTGCCAAGCGCCATCTTCATTTTCTTATCGTGAGGTCGCGCGCTCGCCGGTTTCGTTCGCCGCCTGCAGAAGGGTGCTACAATGATATCATGTGGCATTAGGGCACCAGAAGCTGTGACGTCATGATGACGTCATCTGCTGATGTCATCACGTGATGATGCTCCTTTGCATCACTCGCTCTCGACGCCGTGGGGCAGTTAGATTGCCCGCTTGATGAGGCTTCTAAGGCTTTCGCCTTAATTAGTTGATTTAATGACACGCTGCAATCAACGTCCTACCTTTGGCCGCTAGCTTTCCGTTGGTAAAGGTGCAAGTAAACCGTAATGCGAAAGCAACATCGGGAGCTCCCGGCGTAATCGGACATTTACATGAGAGCCAGAATTATCATTAGCGGCCAGATTTGTGGTGAACGTTATCACGAGATTTGCTCGCAGCAATCTTTGTGCTCAAGAAAAAACGATGTCGCGTTTCGATCCTTAAGTACTGCACCGAAAGAAGCGCATTGTGCTACCGCAACGTGCATGGGGTTCACGGCACTGAGCGTTCTCTAAATGCGCAGTTTATGAACAATTCCGCTGCATTGTTTTCGTCGGTCTCTATCTCAAACAGCTAGTTTACGGCGAGAAACGAAAATGGTGAAAAGTATTGGGGCACCAAGGCACACAGAAAGCACGCGCAGTACGAACCTCGATCGTGCAGTGTCATTTGACGAGACGTAAATATCAATCACACATTATTCATATTACAACATCATCTTAAAACTGCTAGAATACGTGAAGTGGCACAAGCGTTTTACGGTTGATAAAAAAAATGGGAGCAATATCCTTTTATGAACATCACGTTGCGAGCAGTGTTGCATCACACATAATACAATTCGCACTGTCATGATGTGACGCGATGACCTTCCAGTATTTTCTAAGACTCTCCTCCATTACACCTACTCATTCTGTGGCTGTTAAATCACAGAAACGTGAACAAATTACGACGATTTCATACAGTATTTGACTCCGGAATGCGCAATGGCGTATGATATATACAGTCGCTTGTGGCAGACGCTTTCATGCAGTGGAAACTTTTTTGCGTGGTCTAAACAAATGCGAGTGTAGAAAGTTCAGCTATCCTCGTACAGAAGCGAGACTGTGTGGAAGGGGCATCTTCTTTTCTCTGTTGTTCTAGCTATCCGTAACTAGGCATTTCGGAAAAGCGAGCAGTGTGGTGCTCTGTAATCACTAGATCAAAGCAAGCGCTCGGCGCGTTTTCTACAAGCTTTTCCGTTGGTTGTCAGGCTACTACCGCCGAACTGGTAACGCGGGCTCCAAATGAAGCCGTATGTTCATGGGAGCCATGGCATGCGTCGCGAAGCTCTGCTCAGTTTCCGTCGAATGATGTGATAATCGCTTGGGTTTTACATCCCAAAACTACGATGTCCTTGTGAGAGAAGCCGCATAGTGGAGGGTTCTGTAATTAAGGGTTAAGGAGGGCTCCGTAAGGTTAAGGAGGCATCCGTAAGCTTTCAAGACCATGACAATGTGTCTCAGGATACCAATACGTGCGTTGCCGTTTTTCTTCACTGTTATTTAGCCTTAAAAGCACATCTGTATACATTTTTTTTAAAATTACAGCTGTGGTTTGTTTTGATAAAAGCCAACCTCAACTGTGCAAGACCAACACCAAGAACATTGCCTTCTACTTTGATGCACTTGAAGGAAAGTGCTACGCAAGAACAGTATGCAGTTACAGAGGAAACAACTTTCCCACTATAGAAGAGTGTAAAGACACATGCAGTCGATGTAAGTACCTAAGAATCATTTGAGCGCCTCTTAAACCAAATTTTATTTGAAGTGGAAGTTCTAAGGATGAGATAGGTAGCTGTTATTAAAACTCTTGATGGGCCTATCTACACGTTATGCAAATGCTGTATCGCTATTAAAGTATCGGAAGAATTGCAACAGTTTCGCACGTCAAATATTTTTTTTTCTAAATGACGTGCATTGAGATCTTGTGATAGCAAGAAACTACGGGCTTACTGCTACCTTTTAACAGCAACAATATGAAGAAAACTGTTGGTAACAGCAGCATGAACCATCTGATGCTGGGGGCAAATGAAAGTATCTGCTTGTTTAATAGAAGCTGCTCGTTTCCTTAACTAATAAATATTTAATGCACACAGTGCAACTGTTTTTCTTTGACCATTCTAGAAACAGGGACAAATACTTTGATTTTGGTTGCGGGTAGATTGGTAGCGGAGGGGGGGGGGGAGGCGGGAGGGAGGAATCATTCCGTCTAGATGGCGGCCAGTAGCGCTTCGGCTCTAGCCGCATCCTGGACTTGCTGGACGGCCATGAATTGGTCATGCAGCGCCGTGCTGAACAGCATGGTCTCCCGCTGTCTCCCGTTGGGAATTCGTCAGCCCCTTCGGGGCGGCGCCTTTGGTGCGACCCACATATTATGATCTAGGTCCAACATTTATTGGCAAGCTTTGCGAGGACCTTTCTGCTTTGTTTAGCTTACTTCTCTCGCTGCCTTTAAATTAACGAGGCGGTGGACACCATGGCTCGAGGGTTCACAAGCAGAGCCACCGGGTCGCCGCGGCTGAGGCTGGGAGGAGACCGAATGGTTAGCTATGGGGAGATTGTTAACCATAACAGACTGGGGAGGGCCTCCTTTACTCACCCGCACCACTCACTTAATAAGCAGCAGGTGGTGGAATGGCGCATCCTCCAAACCATTCCTTAAAATCCCGGTGACGTATAATTGCCATAATTCAGAAGACTATTCGTCAATATATTGAGTTCAATATTTTTTCCAGCTTTGGAAAAAGGCCCTACAACACATTTCCTACTTATCGTACAATTACGTTAATGTCAGAGTACGCTGTCCTATGACTCCGACTTTCTTTCGTCACAACTAATAGCGGAATTTGAACTTCTATACTTCTTTTTTTTAACACGCAAGTGTTTTATGCCGGGGTCCACCACGGCTCCTCTGACGTATTTCCGTCACGGATATGACGTTGTAAAATATAAACTAACATAATGAGATAAAAAAAAAGTCACAGTTTCACCGCAAGGGTGAAGCAATGAATGCGATAGCAAAAAATTGTAATGTTATACGAAGTGAGGCTGGCAGCTAACTCTTTTTTGGATCCGATCTCACGCAACTCTAGAAAACGCTTGTTTAAGAGAATTCTCTTCGCGTTGAGAGCGCAGCACGTAGAAGGGTACGCCGGCCCGGCCGCCGAGAAGGGGAGATGAGAAGGGGAGATAAAGCGCGCCCGCGCCCGTAAAAACGAACGTCGCCCCCCCCCCCCCCCGCCCGCTGTCGGCCGCCGAGAAGGGGAGATAACGCGCGCGCCCCCGCTCGTAAAATCGAAGGTCGCTCGGGGGACCCCCCCCCCCCCCTCGCGTCTTTTCACGCTCACGAACGACGGGCGGGCCCGGTTATATATATACATATACATATACGGCAAATGACGCCGACGCCGACGGCGAAAACCAGCCGCGAGTGTCCATATAATTGCTATCGCAATAAAATTAGAAGAAAAAGTTCCGTCGCCGGGCGTCGAACCTACGACCCCTCGCTCCGCAGCGCGCGGCGCGAAACCACTCGGCTACGGGAGCGTACGTTCCTCAGCTTGCTAACGGCAAGCTATTTATACACACCATATACCGTTGGCGGTCCTCAGAGCTCCTCGACTTCAGCGCGTTTTCGTCATCACTAGCGAGATGGCGCGAAGATGTCACGGAGCGTGCGCTCTAAAGGTCGTCGCGCCTCTCGCTGGGATGAGCGTGCGCCTCCACGGGGCGTCGTCGCTGGTGCGCGCGCTTATCTGCTGATCGGGGCATTCGGGCGCTTCGGACGCCTTGTACTTCCACCGCAAGTTTGCTTTGAAGTTACAGTGGTTAAAGAGTGCACGAAGGTCGCTTCGTTCGCCGCAGCGGCCGTGTTTACGAATGGAGGGCGCCGCTTACACGCGAAGTAATAATTGTGGCAGTTGTTCGCGCTCGTCCTGTGTATGCTTGTGCGTTCGTTTCGTGCGTCTTTGTGTTAGAGCAGCGCGCTTTAAATGTCGAGCTGTGACAGTTAGTCCGTGCTCGTCTTGTGTATGCTCATTTCGTGCGTCCTTTCTGCTTGGGGTGCGCGCTGCATGCTTCGAGCTGCTTGCCGTTCTTCACGTCACATTACAATTTGTTGCTGCAGCATTCATTCCTTCTCCCTCGTGTCGAAACAATGCACAATAAACGCTCAACTACTTATGTGAATACACGTTTCACTTTCGTGTTATACCGATTCCTTTGACAGAGGGATCAGCCATTTTTTTTCCTGTTTTCTGTATGTCCTCTGCATTTTCAGCGTAATAATTACTACGTATGCTTCAGACGGGCCACAGCCCAAATGACTAAAACATGACCAACGTCTTGAATTCATATTACTAGCGGAATTCAAATAGGGACGAAGGAACATGCACACAGGAGTAGCGGTCGTCCAATGTGCATCTTTCTTTCACCCTGTCTTATTTCCGCTAGGAATATGTACTCATGTCAAACGAACCAACCAAAATTTCAGCTTTAAGTGACAAATGTTAGAACGTGGCCTTCGACCATGTATATCTGCCATCGCACAGTCGTTCGCTGGGCCATTGGTCTTACATGACGAATGAGAGCACGACAATTTTTGCCTATTTTTGAGACAAGATGGCAATTTGTCGGGAAATATATGGGTGTCGTTAACGCCACCAACACAATGAGACAGGAGGAAGTGCCGTTTTTTTTACGTTTATTGTTTCCTAATTATTCACTATACTGGCGCGTATTGATGCGTTTTTTGATAATCCATGACGCATTAGCGTAACAGTTTTTGACTCACGAGTTAATAGGAGTCCTAAAAGTACATTTGCATTAGTTTTCAACTAAGTTAAGTGTTTCAGGACTGTTTTGGTGATAGCGATAATGATTTTGATAATAGTTAAGACGCGTTGTGATCTTTTGCCATTTTCTCATAAAAAAAAGAATTTTCCCGAATCCGTTATCCGAAAATGCGTGAAGGATGTTTTTCTTCTTGAATATTCCAGACGCAGGATACGGGGGTCCAACCACTGTAATCAATGATAGTGCAGTCGGTCCAAGCGACCTCAGGCCACCTCAACCAGCGAATAAAGGTAAGCAACAGTAGACATCACGCAATAATTATAATAATAATAGAAATATAAGGTGTGAACCAGGAACCCTTCGACAAGGCAATAGATAAAGTGTCTTGAAAAAAGCGACCTCTTTCAATTTAAGTTTACTATTTGACCTTGTCGTTAATGCTTCATATTGTTTCCTACTTCAAATATTTCATTGAGGCCGTCCAACAGCACTTGCTTCATAAGGTGGTCGGCCTCTCAGACACATCTTGAGCGTCAACCGTGTCACTTTTGTCAATGCATGTAAGTTGTCCTTTGTAAACACCACAAGTACACCCTAAGTAAAAAAAGAGTGCACGTTGCGCGTCCTGGTGAATTCTTGTTTTTCACATATATAACTATTTTTAATAATTCACGCAAACTACATTTCGAAGAGCCGCGACTCTTAAGACGCTCACCAAGTGGTATGATGATTTTCAAAAAATAGTTAACATGTATTGATACAAATAGTGAGAAATTTCACAACTGAGGACTCACGAAAAAGTCTAAAAAGTCTCTCTTATGTCTTAGAGTATGGAAGCATTGACAAGCAACCACGAAAGTGCGTCTGATGCTTGATGAAGGAACTGACAGCTACTGCAACCGGTTTTTACTTATTTATTTATTTATTTATTTATTTATTTATTTATTTATTTATTTAGAAGAAACATTACAGGCCCTGTCGGGCATTGAGTAAGGGGGGCATTGATACAATAACAGGTGAAATACAACAGAAACCGCTCGAAAATACATATAAAGCAACTGTACAGTGAAAAAACACGGTGAACAAGCAGAACAGTAAAACATGTACACAATAACAGTATAGAACTAAGCTTCAAGTTTCAGAAATACTGTACATAATCCCAGACATGGGGCATCTTTCCCTATCAAATGTAGGAGAAGACGACAAAAAGCCACCAGTCTCACAGCCGGGTACGCGTGTCCCACCAAGTACCGGACCAGTGCTAACCCATCTTGTAGTGAGGTTGACCAGTGTCTCAGACACTGCAATCAAGCTGTTGATCGCCCAAAAAGGTAAGAAATAAATTGAGTGCCATTCTAGATAATACAGATATGTTTACCCTCAAACGGCTTCCACAAATATCGTGATTGCTGAGCATGTACTAAAATAAAAGCAAAGTACACTACCTTTCAGCGAATGAACCTCTATACCGTCACAGAAAGTTTCAAACACATTTAATGTCGACATTGCTTTAAAACTGCGTAATTCTCACCAGCTACATTGATTGAGCCGGTTATCAAAGTTTAATTCTGTTAACGACTGAGGTTATTTGTTGGTATGTCGACTTTTATGAAATAAAATTGTTGGGATTTCGCCGCATGCGTCATCGAGCGCCTTGCTAAACAGGTGTGATACGGTGATACCACAATGAAAGAATAAACCTTGTGCAGCTTGTTGCAGTCTATCTAACTATTGAAGGCGAAAAACTTGCGCGCACTAATCGAGCTGCCTAAAAAGTACACGAAACAAAATTTGCACGGTTCCGCTGCAAGGACCCTTCTTTTCGTCGAATCGGTGATGTGCAGGCGACCTCCGGTAACGTCAACCGGTCAACAGGTGCGCTTGCAGGCGTTTACTTCAATGGGATTCGGTACATTACGCACAATAGGCGTGGCCATACGCACTCTAAGAAAAAAAAGGAGTCCTGTGACTCTTTTTCGAGAGTTCTGGCTTATCACGTATATGATTCTCTTTAATAAGGCACGTCAACTTCCTTTGGCGGTCATTATACTCTCTGCTGAGAGTCCTGTGACCCACAAGAGAGTCATATACGTGGAAAGTCAGAACTCCCGAAAAGGAGTCAAACAACTCTTTTTTTCTCATACAGCGGCCGCAAGAACACACTGTTATACATTCAAACTCACCTCATCCATCGGGCCGCAGTCACGCAATTGAATGCCCCAAGGGCCGGTACAGGAGAGAAGGTAAAAGGAGGCAGGGGGGAGGGGGGGGTTGTAGTTTGCACATATTGAGAGCAAACATTATCACATGAGAGAAAACCTTTCCCACATATCATTTACGGATGATTTCTGAAGATCTGGTGCCAGGATTCCAACAAGATGTTTACACCGAGCGCCAAAATGAATAAAGTCTAGACGCCGATTCTGAAATATAGTTTTTGTTTCATGGTGATGTTTCAACACATGGTGACCACATATGGTGCCTCACAAGAACTATGATTTAGGCCAGTCATGCCTGTGTAGCTCGCGAACGTCTACTTATTCAGCAAATAAAAAAAATGTGGGATGATGGCAAGTGCCGCATCCGTTCCATGCTTTCAGACTTGTTTTTTTCTGTAGCGGCAGACACCTAAAGGTTCTTGAAGACTCCATTTCGGACCATGATTAAGAAAACTAAGCTAATTAGCTTTTTAATTTGTCATGTTAGGCGCTTATGTCAAAATGTAGAATTGAAGTACTTCATGCGAAGTACCCACTTCAGCTTTCAGATTTCTAAAAAGCGGCGTCGAGTACTTACTATGGCGTCATCAAGATCAACCGAATTCATCGGCGAAACCGAAACTGAAGCACCGATGAGCTCAACAAGCAGAGGACCAGTATGACGTCACTGTTTAAGACAAGGATTACAGAGGTGTCGTTCTTCCGTGTTGGTTAATACATGTGCGCCGTGCGTCCTATAAATGGAAGCGCAGCTCGCACACCCACAAAACGAAGTCGGTTGATAGTTGATATAACGACGCGAACTTGTTCTGGACGTCGCAGAAGAATATGACAGTTGCACTCTTTTGCGTTTGGGTTTCGGTTTTGCCGCTCAATTAGGTCGAATTTCATTACTTCGCAATTATCACTAGAGGCCGATTTTGCAAGATCTCAAAGCTTCAATGGGTTCTTCACAGGAAGGACTTCAAGTTTCCCACTTTACATAAACACGTTATCCAATAGTTAAAAAAAGTTAATTTAGCTTTTTATTACTATTCCAAATTATATCTATAGTTATTTTAAGACGCATACCGCTACAGAAGAAGTAATTGTGAGGGCGACGAAGAAATATCGCATTTTCCTGATTTTGGAGTTGCTTGAACATATTTCTTGCAACAACTGAACATGCGATACCAACCACCATCAACCTTGTTACTTTCACCTCCGTATGCTTCTTAGGTATTGTGTACTACATTTTGTTATCTCTATGAACAAATGTCAGGACTTGTATCCAGCTAGTTCACAAGTGAAATCTACTGAGATCTGTCGTATTTACTTTTTCCTCACCCAAAGATCCCATGTGCAGGATATCTCATCTGAAGTTCGCAGACAGCAACTGCACACACCACTATTACTACTTTCATCAAGTGAGCCGCCTGTGCAAGCCAACGTGTTCCGAAACTGCTCCATTCGCTGCAAGATCGGCGTGTGACAAAATATGCAGAAGTGGTAAGTGCGTGCAGCTTGCTTCATATTCTCTTCTAAAAGAAAAAAAAAAGACGATTGTGATGAGCTTTACTGTCCCTTGCTCTCCATATTACCGTACGGTGTTTCCAATCTTCCTTTCACAAAACTTACAGTTGAAGCAAATGTAAATGCATTGGTAGTAGGGTGGTTCCACGTAAGATCGAACAAAGCATGGCCGGTCGACCTCTTAAATTTATTTCAAAATTTTATATATTGTTGCCTGATGACTGGAAAGAAGGGATCCGCCATTCGTTTTGCTGAAAAAAAATTTTTTCGAAGCACCGGAAATCAATAATGACGACGAGGTGGAGTGCCACGCTTATCTGCTCTGCTGTTTTTCCTGACTTTGGTGATGAGTTACACAAAATATACTAAAGCTACGTACTTCAAATTTGTTTAGATAAATGTATGCATGCTTTCGCTTGCGTTCAGTTATTTTTGGTTTCTGTGGGTAGAGTATATATTTTTATAAAAAAATCTCAAAATCGACCCAGAAAACGTTTTTTGGCCTACTTTGCAGGTCTTTATTTCAGAAAAGGCGTGCGACAGAGCGGCGAAAATTCCGCATTACATTCTCAGCATGGTTATTTATCAAACTGCCAAAGCTTATATTAATATCACTTTTCAGTAAAGATATGCGATTGCGCTAACTTCAAGAAAACAACATACAGGGGGGAAATTCTGACGACGATAAAAAAAAAACCCCATTTTTTATATTTCTTAAAATTTTCCCACTTATTCTCTTGCACATCAGCTTTCACAATCAATAAAAACATGTTGCATAATTTTGTTTCACTTGCATTTACGGCCCGTCGAATAAGGCCGTTGCGCAAGGATGGGCAATTGTAGATCGCACTTCCTACACGCTAAGTGGATAGAATGTAGGCTTATACTCCAGTGTATTAAAAGGCTAGCAGCACTGAAATAGCTGTCGGCTGCACTGAGGACGCCAATTTCGAAATTATTTGGTCACGGGAGTGGCCATGAGTGCGGGGTCACCGAGCAGGCGCGCGTGCACCGTCCGGCGCGTTCCGGTGCAGTAAGGGCTCGTTTTTGTGTCCTCAGACGGATAGATCGTGATACAGCCGGGGGTAACTTCAACGCATGTACAATTGTGCATTGGAGCATCGTTATTTTATCCGCCCTTTGCTCACATCACAGCCACGCGCTGTTAACACGGCGGAGATAGAAGTGCAGACGTAGCAGACACGGTTTGCTAGATTTGTGTGTTCAAAGTAAACGCAAACAAAAGCACGTCTACAATACGAACTTGTATATTTAAACAAAGGCGTTCCGAGGCGACTGATGTAACTTGGACACGGCTGTTGGGATTCCAACGCACGTGCTTGGCGCGTAAACAGAGGCGATCGGCCAAGGTCACAGACTCGATGTCTGTAGCTCGAGTTTCCCGGCCGCATTCGGCGCCCGCATAGGAAACACTTCACGGCGTCGACGTAGAAGTTGAAATTTGACTGCGTTCCCTCACTGGTGCTGATGTGGAAGCACCATGAAAACTCTGTCAGGAAGCTGCCAGAGCTGGCTTCACCCATAGGGACGACAGCCGCTTTCACCGGAGAAACTGCGCTGCGCCAACTGATCTCATTGGAAAGCATAAACGTGGCGCTCCAGCGGCCAAATCAAAAAGGGAACAAACGCAAAACTATAGGTAACCGGATGCGCCTGCCTATCTCAGATGACGGCAGCAGACGGCGTGTACTGGCCGTGCGCACGGTCCGCTTCTCACACTTCATTCGACTTCGATAGTCTTGCTTGCGCTTTGCTCTGCTCCTGTGCGTCTTATGGAGGCAAAGTTTAGCTCTGAGCGAGAGTACTGTGCAAACTACCTTTCGAAGCACAAGAAGCTCATTTTTAAAGAAACGAAACTTTCGCAGAGTTACCATCACACCTTGATGCCGCAGTGCATAAGGAACCTCACGCGTACAACACAGCTTTCTAATCATTCACTACCGTGTCTCTCAAAGTTCATTTCCAGCGTTGAGACGTAACTACTCGATACAATATGATGCCAAATTGAAAAGCCATAAGCGATCACATATGTCATACAATCTTCAGACCTACATGGTGCGCTCAGTCTTGCGCAAGGGCCTTATTCGAAGGGTCGTAACTGCAAGAGAAACAAAATTATGCAACATGTTTTTATTGATTGTGAAAGCTTATGTGCAAGAGAATAAGTGGGGAAATTTTAAGAAATATAAAAAATGGGTTTTTTTTTTTAATCGTCGTCAGAATTTTCCCCTGTATGTTGTTTTCTTGAAGTTAGCGCGGTCGTATATCTTTACTGAAAAGCGATATTAATATAAGCTTTGGCAGTTTGATAAATAAGCATGCTGAGAATGTAATGCGGAATTTTCGCCGCTCTGTCGTACGCCTTTTTTGAAATAAAGACCTGCAAAGTAGGCCAAAAAACGTTTTCTGGGTCGATTTTGAGATTTTTTATAAAAATATATGCTCTACCCATAGAAACCAAAAATTACTGAACGCAAGCGAAAGCATGCATATATTTATCTAAACAAATTTGAAGTACGTAGCTTTAGTATATTTTGTGTAACTCATCACCAAAGTCGGGAAAAACAGCAGAGCAGATAAGCGTGGCACTCCACCTCGTCGTCATTATTGATTTCCGGTGCTTCGAAAAAAATTTTTTTCAGCAAAACGAATTGCGGATCCCTTCTTTCCAGTCATCAGGCAACAATATATAAAATTTTGAAATAAATTTAAGAGGTCGACCGGCCATGCTTTGTTCGATCTTACGTGGAATCACCCAGTAGCAGAAATGTTATCCGATAGGTTTGAAGGACATTCAGACACTATAGGCCCGCTTTGTACGCAGATATATCTTCCTCTTTATTGAGACTTCAGCGAACCTGTTGTGTAATTTTCCGCGAGTTATATGAAATTTTTATCTCACGTTCTCATACAGTCTGGCCCCTAGTATGTTGTCATAATATAGGTCGACAAATACAACTGCATAAGAATAGAAACTTCAGCTAGTCGGTAGGCGTTCATCTTTGGTAGGAGCAGAGCACACGGAACGAGGACAAAGAAACTAAACATCATAACAACATGCCTGGCGGTTTGTTATTATGAAGTTTTGTTTCTTCGTGCTCGTCCCGTGAGCACTGCTTCTACCAAACACACAACTGCCACAGTCTTGAAATACGCCTTTAAAAATGGCAAACAAATCTTTACATGCACACAGGTGCTGACATGCGTGGGGGCACAACTTGTTCCAAAACACAAAATAACCTCATTGCATACGGAAATAAGTGAAAACAATGACAAAGAAAACATTAAAATAGGGGAAAGAGAGAGAGAGAGAAAAGCTTCAATGAAGTGCTGGACATTCTCGCCGCGTGATGTTAAATTTTTCTCATTAAAAATTTAGGGATAAAATGTGTTTTACGAAGATGTGTTTGTTTTGAAGTACAAGTATAAGCACGCAGCTTATGAAGAGGCTAAAGTACTGAAAGCGACGATGAGTAAATAAATAAAAACACAGCTGAAGAGCTACACTACGTATGTCAGCTGATGAGTAAAATATTACTTTTTAAAATGTCATAAAATATAAATAATTAAGGAAGAAGACGGAAAAGAAGACACAAGGGGTCAGTTCTTCGAGGCAGAGGAAGAGGAAGAACCGAAATAAACAGTAATGGCAACCGTGTTGGCTTTGTGATTCTCGGTGTCGTTACAAATAATTATGAAATATGCACTGGCAAGTTGTGAAAGTGCGAGGAAATTAAGATCCGCTGGATATATTCAGACAAGAACGCAAATGCGCTTGTCCTAAGGGAAGCCTTCAAGAACATTTTTCTTATTGTGATTCGCTCAAATGAATTTGTGTTCGCACTTGCTAACTTTCTTTTACAGCTAAAGCTGTTGTGAGATCACAACAGGGATTTCAGTGGCGTAGTTATCCACTGTCACCGCCACCACCGGTGTCCGTATCCGCTATGGTGCGAAATCAGAAAAAAGTAATATCCGTGGCCTTCGAGTATTCTAATACTGCAGAGCCACGCCGGTGATTGAAACTCCTTCGCAAAAGCCCCTATACAGGCGTAATGTCAGATACCGAATGACGTTACCATATGTAATATAACGTGGTGGAAGAGTTCAGTAACAACCAGGCGTCACGCAAGGCGAATTGCGTAACAAGTGGGTCGTTTAAAGCTTCCAACCTATTACGAAAAGGTTTGCCATTTTTCTTCATCGTCATCAGCCATAGCATCAACAAACTGCTTGTAAAACCTTACGAATGTGTAGGAGCGGTAGGAGGTACCCCGCATCTCCGCAGAATAACTTATATTTTCACAGTCGGTGCTTCCATACTCCACAAAAATTATTATTTATGTCGTGGTGCGTACCTGGCAACCTTAGTAGTTGCCCAAGAGAGTTTACAGCGGGCTTTAGAAAGGTCGCTCTTCCAGCTTTCGCTGTGACTGTCCTGCGCGTTCCGGGCCGGCCTGGCGTGTTTCGCTTAAAACTTGCCCTCCAGTAAGTATACCATATAGTGTATGAAATTTAACTTTATATAATACATATCATAAAACAAAGGTTTGAAATTTAGTGAAGTATACGCAGCGTGAAGACCTGGAATTTTGTCTGCCGCGGTAGTAAAGTGGTTGGAAATCGCGGGATCCATCCTGGCCGCAGCATTCACACTTGGATGGAGGCGGAAAGTTAAAGGCCCGTATATTGCGCAATGTCAGTACATGTTAAAGAGCACCACATCGTCGAAATTTCTGCAGGAGTTCAATAAGGCGTGCTTCATGAACATGTCGAAATTTTTGCACGTCACACTGCATATAATAATATAATTAAGTCCTGCAAATGAAGCATTTAATGCCAGTTGTTTTCCTTATTCATGGAATGTAGGGGTATTTATGCTGAATAATCCCTCACACTATTGAATGACCACTCACAATTGAAAGCTCCTGCTTTTACGTTGTGACAGTTCAGAGATAAAACGATGTTGTGAGCAAAATAGACCTACCGACATTGCTTTTGGGCTTATGAAACAACACTGCGATATAAAGCACAACTGTGAAGCCCCTGATTAACCTAACTGAATTCTGCCTTCATTTTCAGCCGTCGTCTGCTTCCACCAGTTTGAAGAAGAAGACTGCGAATCGCGCCACAAAGCGACCGTCTTTCTCTTCGATCCCAAGAAAGGAATATGCTTAACGAAGACAGGCTGCTCAAACAGGGGAAACAACTTTCCAACTCTGCAGGAGTGCATACTCACATGCGCTACTTGTATGTATACCCAACACACTGCAGTTACGATTGTGACATGACTAATGTGCAATAGTATGACTTGGGAAACTGAAAAAACTAACTTTTGACCAACGCTATACGAAACGCTTACACAGTGCGTTAAAAAGAATTACCCATTTTGACATTCACCTATGTGACGGTGTATTTTGTGCATCGTGCCTACATGTTTACAAATCTATGAGAAAAGCTGCCTCTAGTTGAGTTAAGGCAAGTAAACAGGAAGTAGAACACAAAACAACCCTTGGAGTTGCTGGTCAAAATAACAGTAATATGTGTGATAGCCAGCCCGCTGTCAGATAATCATCGACGCTGGAAGTGTGTAAAAAGCTCATTATTTGCCGTGAAAGTTGCCCTTCTAACATTTGTAATTCGGCATTTTCGGCGCTTTAGCTCGTACTCCTAACAGTTCAAATTATTACTCTTCGAATATTCTCGAAACATAACTTACTTTGTCCCATTGGATACTGATTAAGTCTTTCTCTACAAAGCGCTGGTTGTGCATATGTGCATAGAAATGAACGTTTGTAACAGACAGTCTGTTGTTTTGCATATAACCTGATTTTTTAACAGTGGCCGCAACAAGATTAATCTTTTTTAACGTAAATTATGTTATTTTTACTTTGTTTCTGTTTTCGCTTAATGATTTCAACAGACACGGGGTCTCAAGGAACCATTCAGGTCAGTGCCGCTCAGCTCAATATTTCTAGTGGCAAAGAACCACCAAAAGAGCCGCCCAAGCAGCAGGCCACTGAGAAGCCATCAAATACAGGAGTCGTACTAAAAGTCCCTGAGAGCGCCCCACCTGTTCCATCGGAAATTGGAACGACGCTGGCAGTGCCGCAGCAAGGTACGCTCTAAAAAAACATTTAATGATTCAGTTAATTACTATCCTAGCACCATGGGTTCCTTTCGTCTATGTTCTGTGCGCGCTGAACTCCTGCCATGATGAATTCCCACCAACCCGTCCAGTTTTCGGTACTTTTAGAATACATTTACGTTTTTCGAATATGTTTTTCCAAGAACCACCAAAAATATCTCCCTAGCCAGTTGGACGTTTCGGATCATAAGTGCATTTGAAAATAACTGCTAGGAAAATTGATAAAGTTTCATTGAATGAGTTTGCTGAAAGTGGAGACGGTTTCCTTGTTAGAAACAGCGATCATTGCAGGGTCTGGTGAAGTAGATGTCAACCCTGTCGTTTCTTTTCCGTAGCCTCTGCGATGTGTTTTCGTAGCCCGACTGCACGGTGCCAGTGTTGATTGTAAAAGACACGGAGAGTTAGGTGCAGATCGATTCGTCGGGTGCTTTCAAATTACTAGAAGGAGTTGATTGAAGGAAACCAGCAGTTTTCTTTTGGGCATGTGCCTACAACACGGAACATGCACACTATATAATTATTTTTCTTTCACTCTAAAATACATCCCCGTGAACCAAAACCAACTAAAGACTAAGGGCACGCGATATGAAAGATAGTTAAATGGAACGTTAAGGTCACCGAAATTTTTAAAAGGAATTGTAATATTGCTCAGTTCACATACTGACAGATAAAAAATAAACCTATATTCTCTCACAGACAAGCCAATGTGGATATAGCAAGAAAATTCCGTCTACATTCATTGCAAAATTAGGCTATAAAACAAAAGTGTTTACCTTAGTAATACATGAACGTAATAGTGTGAAAAAAATTAGGGTCACAAAAAAATTAGCACCTCATATGAATTTGGTTTTCTCAAAAAGGCGGACAGTTTGATATTCCGATAAAGGTTAGTCCATCTATAGAAGCAGTCACTCATAACATTCGTCTAGGCACTGCCCATACTCAAACTTCTTCCTATGTAGGATAAGAAAAACTTAGAGTGCTACATGCTCATGTGGAGAAGCTGGAGATGACATAGAGTGCCTTCTTCTAAATTACAAAAATTGCAGTGTTAAGCGTAGGACAATCGCCAAAAAAGTAAATTGTTTAGATAAATGGCCCCCATCAATAACAAAAATTTTAGCCTTATGGCCAAAAGCTAATTTGCGCAGCACTGGTGCTCGCTCAGTAGAGAAAATTTTGGAGGAATCGAAAATATCACAAAGTTAATAGATTTGATAAACATTTTGCTTGCATTATCATGAGAAAATATTCTTTGCTACATATTTGTTCTAATGTTGTGTGTGTGCATAATTATTTGCCGAAGATAACTTTTTCAGTTAAATTGCGGCAATTTTGATACAATTTCAAAGCGGCTTATGTTCGGGTGTGACTTCTTGGTGAATTTTTTATGTTTGTGTGGAATTTCGTTGGTGCAAATTCTTGAATTTTGAAATATTTATGTTGAGTGGACATTTTTTTTGTGTGTGTTGAGTATTTTACTATGTGCTTTTGAACACATTCATCATTATTCTCTACTTTACGACGTCAACTATTATACAAGAGGAGAAGAGTAACCCGCGCCACGCATTGGCACGAACCTCTCCTGGTACATATTTAACCCATTAGGGACCAGTGTACTTTAAAAAGTACACTTCCTTTTTTCGGGCATAGAAAATACAAAACAGAATATTCTGATCTTGCTCATTACAATTTCTGATGTCAAAGGTTGCAGCAAGAAAATCCTAATTTGGAATATTGACTCAGTTATGTTTTTTCTGTTTTATGACTCGTCAAACTTTCGGAAATTGAGAGCCTGTTAAAACCACGTGGTCAGTACTACTTTTTCTAAATTAATTTGAAGTTTTACATTTTATATGTTGAAAAAAACGGACGGTTTCTGCTTCAGGAAGAGCAATTCAATCCCTGCAAAGCGCGAGAAGCCTATAGAGTGCATAGTTTTGCTGTGAGGAGTAATCAAATGTTGCTGTACTTTATTTAGTACACTGGGACTTCGTGGGAGCATACATGTAACTCTTGTTGTGCGTTGCATCATAGATTCAACAGGCTTTTTTTGTTATGAATGCCGTTTTTTCGGTTATCTCAGACTCATGAGGCTGCGAAAGATGTCGCTGTGAATAAAAGAGAGCCTCTTGATGTTTTAATTGGCGATTCTCACCCTAACATGGGAACTTAGGAGGAGCAGGGGAATGACGATGGTACGAATGGATGCTTTCTGCTAACGATAAAAAACATGGAACGAGAGGAACATGGGTAAGATGACTTCTGTTTTGACTCAGGAAAGCAGCTTTGTTTCGAAAATGGCAAAGACAAGAGCATAATTGTTATGCTGACGAAATGCTACACAGTTGAGTCACTATGCTCTGTATCGTGGTGGATATTCACTGTAAAGAAAAAAAACGAAGTGCCACTGTCCTCCTTCTTCATCCGCAGTAACAATGCCATGAGTGGGTTTGAGCTCTACGATTAAGCTGCGAATGACTAGAGAATTTTCATCGCTGAGAAAAGGTGGTACCAGCCCCTATTTACCTAGATGATCGAAATAGCCGCAGACAACGCATAAAGGGTCTGCTACCACATTGTAGGTTTTAGCAGACCCTCTACGCGTTGACTATTGTCCTTTAGTCGCATAACAGCAAAACACTGACTGCGCCTTGTTGTACCCAAGAGAAGTATCAAAGCTCTCCAGATTCTACTGTGCTTGCTATTACCCTCTATCCATACAGACATTTTCACAAGAAGCCGGCAAAACAGTAGAATTTTGCCAAAATACATCGAAATCGTGTGGCGAAAAGCGTGACGTTACGCTTTCCCTAAAGCACTGGTCCTTGATTAAGTGGCATGGGCCAAGATAACTTTGTCATTCGCTTCACAAGGGCCCAGCGTACTCGCCATTCTTGCATCAAGTCACCTTGCCCGTTGCTATCTCGAAGGCCCAGCGTACTTTTTATAGTACAGTATCATAACTCCTGAAGAAACGCACGCAACTCTATGAAAATTTGCACGTGTGGTTATCTGTTGTGGTTAATTAAATAAGCAAAATTTCAATAAAATCGGACCAGTAGTTCTTTCGTGGTCCTTAATGGGTTAATAAAAAAAGCTGTTAGAAAATTGTGTACCACGGAATGGCTCTTTCAACGCTGGCATTTGTTACTGGTAATAGGTAATCCTGCGTTCACCAGAAGTTTCACTGAATACTTGTTTGCTCTTGGTATCAAACATTTACAGCCTCTGTTCTGTTTATTTCTGCTGAAGATCACAGGTGCAGCATTACTGTCTCGAATGTAAAGGTCAAGAGTTGCAAGACGTATATGTATTATTT
>JALIZH010025719.1:0-41229 GCA_030522465.1 Rhipicephalus appendiculatus
TCAATTTAAAGGGCCCCTCACCAGGCCCCATAACAAATTTTAGTTAGACGCTGGCAGTTGTGTGTCCGATGAAGAGCATTATGCCGCAAGAACTTTTTAAATCGGTTGATTGCGAGCTGAGAAAACCGGCATTTTGAAGCGACGCGGAACCATGATGCGAGGAGGCGAGCTCGAAACCCTTGCCGCTCGCCCCGCGTAGCGCCTTCGCAAGCCAAATCTCTTCCTTACCTTCTCCGACATCCGAGCGAGAGGTACACGTCATGGGCACGGAAGGTCACGTATGCATGACGTGCCCGAAGTAGCCCAGCCCCCGAGCACGCGTGCGGCGTTGTTTTGTTGACCAGCGTTATTGTGGTTTACTGCCTGTTTCTGCGGGTTGGATATCATGAGGCAGTGCCGCATTTACGTTTACTTGGACGCGCTAGAACAAATGAGCACAATCTCGAACGCGCCCGAACATTACTTTCGTTTCCAGGGTTGGCGTCTGCTCGACGCGCTATCCGCGGGCACACGAACGCATGCGAAACGGAGGCACATTAGCCCCGCATATCGCTGCAATTCACTGAACAAAAATGAAAAAGACGCACACATTCTGTTCGTGCGTCTCATTATTTCTCTCGTTTTATTCAACTATTCAAGCAACAAATTCCACAAACTACACACGTCGTGTCAAATAATTTTCGCAGTGTCACGTGCTACTGTTGTCGACACCAGTGCACAGTCGTTTACGTAGAGTACCGACGTCACAGTACTACCGTCTACGTATAGGGCGATTCCGCCGTGTACGTCATCCCCTCATTCTCTAGGCGCGAGCACGCGAAAGGACGGGCAAGCAGCGTTCAGCTTGAAATTTGACCCATTTCCGCGGCGCGTAGCATTGCAAATTTTGCCAGACGTAATTGTGAACGCTCAGTGTATGAATTGCGCTCGTCAGCTCAAAATTGTCAAACCTGGTGAGGGGCCCTTTAAGCGCTGGAACGCGGATGGCGTCTGCACGATGCGCAAAGCGCGAGAATACGAACGCATGCGAAACAGAGGCAAATTAGTCTCTCGTCTCGCTGCGATTCGTGGTAAAAAAATTAAAAAAACACGCACACATTCCGGTTGCGTGCCATCCCACTGAGAGAGTAAAAAAAAAAAAAAAAAAAAAAAAAAAAGACAAGGCATAGTCAGTCGCATGGCCACAAGCTTTTCGCCGAACACACTTTGGAATGTACAAAGTGTTCTTCAATTTTTCTTTTCAATATAGAGGAGGCGTTGGCCTCACATACCACTTCTCATTTTATCGCATTGCGCAATGATTCCTGCTAAATGTTTTCTTTCTCCACGCTGAGAATTGGAACTTCATCGACGTGCGTAGTCGCGCAACACTTCATTTGCTAGAGGCAACAACGACGATCGTTGCGTACGCACCTCGGCAACAACGAAGTGTGGCAGCGCTAGATCACAGGTCACCTGTATAAAAGTTTGCCACACCAGAAACACCTGATCGCCGAGAGATCAAGACAGCATCAGTTACTGGAAAACGGCGAATAACAACACGCGTGCGCAGTGATGTTCCGTGCAGGGGAATTTTCCCTTTTTTCAGGGAATTTTCGGCAGTCAGTTTGGACGAAAGGGAAAAAGGGAATCTTCGCGATATTGCAGGGAATTTTGAGGGGCGGCGAAATTTTTTTTTTATAACGATCAAAAGACTGTGGACATGAGGCTTTCGCATTTCGCAATCGTTTCTGGCGCATGTAGCGCGCCAAACCACAGCCTTTAAGGTTCGTTTTTAAAGACCATAGTCTTTAAAAACCCAGTCAATAGATATTTACTGGGTTTTAAATACCCAGTCAATATATATTCTAGTCACTGCACATTTATTTATTTTTTTCTTTACGGTAGTTTGCAGAACCGTTCCTAATCAAGTCAAAAAAATGTTAAATGCCACCACAAAAAGCTCGTTTTATTTCACAATATTTAGTCACCATTATTGAAAAGTTGACGTGCTTTATGTACAAAATGTGGTGCATATAGATACAGAGCGTCTGCCAGGCACATTAATGTACGCCACGTCACTCAGTAACAAAAAAAAAAAAAACAACAATAATAAACTTTTCTTATGCAGTGGCCGTGTGCAGAGCATGTACAGCATTCCTTCTGCATCGCATACCGCTTAAAGCGAGCTGTAAGGTGGCTCCTTCGTAGTATTAAAAGCCGATCTCAGAGGCGATGCTTTGAGTTGGGCAGGAAAGAAGAGAAAGCGATGGGAAGAGCATGAAACACGTCGAACACTATATATATATATATATATATATATATATATATATATATATATATATATATATATATATATATATATATATATATAATTTTTTTGTGCAGAGAAATATGCGGGGATTTTTGGCGATGTATGCGGGGAAAAATTCCGGAAATGGGGGAATTTTCGGGCCTCGGAAAGGGAATTCTTCCGTCCAGGACGGAACATCACTGCGCGTGCGAACGGCGCAGTTCGAGGGCCACTTCTGTACGCGCGCTACAACTTGCGTCGCATAATTTGCAAGTAGAAAGGACAGTTTCATCGAAGAGTCGATATGTAATACCCCTGTCACACGGCACGTGTAATGTCATTCGCAGCAAATGACATTCATAACGAATGTCATTGCGATCTTGCATTCCGGGTCTACACGGCCAGTGACACGGCTATTTGAAATGGCGTGCGTCTAAATGTCGTACAGAGTCCGTACCTAGAGAGAGAATCTCTAGGGATTTTTCGATCTAGGGACTTGCTATGGGGGTGCCGTCACTTCGTAGCGGAGGTTTTTGGAACGCTGCTTCGCCGGCCGGTGTGGTCCGATATCGCCGTTATTTTCTCGAGCTAGCGCCCTGCTGGAGCGATTTTCAGCGTTCGTCTCTTGTCTCTGCTTCGACGACGATGGACGATGACCGCGAGTCCTGCAGCTTTCGTTTCGGCAGCGTAGTACGCGATCCGGTGTCCCGTAGCGACTTCGTCGTGACTGCCTCAGAGAACATCTATGACTGCCTTTGCTTGATCGGTGTGGCTAGGGTTACGTCCAGGCGTAACTGTTGCCACCGCTGTCGTTACGTCCAGACGTTACTAGCGCCTTTCCTTACCTGCCGTCACTATAGGCTACTGCTCACTGTAAGGCCAGTTTTACTAGCGCCTTTCCTTACCTGCCGTCACTATAGGCTACTGCTCACTATAAGGCCAGTTTTACTAGCGCCTTTCCTTACCTGCCGTCAGTATAGGCTACTGCTCACTATAAGGCCAGTCCGTCAGTATAGGCTACTGCTCACTATAGGGAGCTTGCACGAACGGCGGCGACGCTATGCACTCTGGGTAGGCAGCCATTTTTTTGTCAGAGGCGGCCGGGGAGTGCAGTAGCGCAGTCGTGTTTGCGAGCGTTGGCGTAGCTTGTAGGCGTGATCGAGTGCGAGCTCGACGAAAATTTAACTCCGTGGAGTGTCGTGTACGATGTCAGCGTCACCATGTCGTGTACGATGTCAGCGAGACCGGAAGACTACACAGCAACGCTGTGCCAAAAAGACCGCGAGCGGAGAAGACGAGACTCTGCGGACTGGACCCTTCACGCTTCCTGCGGGCTACTGTGCAAGCGACGGGGACGTACGTGTGGCCGCGTGTCGACAACTCCGATATTAACGAAGTTCTCGTTCTCAGGACGAGTTTTATTACCCAGGAGTAGTTGAAGTCGAGAAAGGCCCTCGAGTGGCTGGATGCGACCGGTAGCCGTGGGTGAAGAAAGTCGCTGCCGACACCGTGATCGTCGTTCACTTCTCCATCAAGACAGCGCTTCTTCATTGCCGGCGACGGTAATTCCATTGTAGCCGATGGTCGTGCATAAAGCTTTTTGACGAGCGGAGGAAACCAGCTGCTGGGGCCGTCTGTGCAGGAGCGCTCTTCTCGTGCACGTACGCCGTACTCCACGAAGAACAACAGCGCAGCGAGATGCGAGCAGGCTTCGCCGTTCCCGGCCATGCATGTGCAGTGCGCGGCAAGGACCTCGCCATCACTCTTGCCCATGAACCAGACTGTGCTTGTTAACGCTCTGGGAGTGGTTAACATGGACAGAAAGAAACATTAGCATCTACGGCAAAATCAAATAATTTAACACTTCTTACTTGAGTGACGGCGATCAAGTGTCGGCGGCGACTTTCTTCACCCACGGCTCCCGCACCCAGCCACTCGTCACAAAGTTGTGGCCCTCGAGGGCCTTTCTCGACTTCAACTACTCCCGGCTAATAAAACTCGTCATGAGAACGAGAACTTCGTGAATATCGGAGCTGTCGACGAGCGGCCATAAGTCCACGTCGCTTGCCCAGTAGCCCGCACGAAGCGTGACTGGGTCCAGTCCGCAAAGTCGCGTCGTCTCTTCGTACCGCTCGCGGTCTTTTTGGCACAGCGTTGTGGTGTAGTCTTCCGGTGACGCTGACATCGCGCACGACACTTCTTGGAGTTGAATTTGCGTCGCGCTCGCACTCGATCACGCCTGCAAGCTGTGCCAACGCTCACAAACACGACTGCGCTGCTGCACTCCCCGGCCGCCTCTGACAAAAAAATGGCTGCCTACCCAGAGTGCATAGCGTCACCGCTGTTCGTGCAAGCTCCCTATAAGGCCAGTTTTACTAGCGCCTTTCCTTACCTGCCGTCACTATAGGCTACTGCTGACTATAAGGCCAGTCAAATATTTTGCCAGCGTTTGCTCAAGTGGCTTGTGTCATTACAGCGAAAGAGTGGCAGCGACGTGGGTTGGGGCGCCCGCCGCTGTCACGAAGGCGATTTCCTTAAAGAAAAAAAAATATATATATTAGCGGCGCCCGTGGAGCATTAATGCTATACTGTTAGAACAGTACTTCAAAAAAAGAAAAGAAAAGTTGAAAAAAAAAAAGAACTTCGTCGAGATTTGAACCACCGACCTCTCTGCTCCGAGCACGACACGTTAGCCCGACGCGCCACTAAAGCTGATCGGTTAGGTAGGTTTAACAGGCGAAATGGCTACGCACATTTGCTGGCGAAGCGGCGTCGTTCCAAAAAGCTCCGCTACGAAGTGACGGCACCACCATCGCAAGTCCCTAGATCGAAAAATCCCTAGAGATTCTCTCTCTAGGTACGGACTCTGTACGACATTTAGACGCTCGCTATGAAATGACAGTCGCAGTTGATGTCAATGTTTATTGGCAGGCTGCTATGATACCAAAAAGTTACAAATCACGTATTTAATTAATATATTTTCTCTTCATTGTTAGTAATGCAACGGTAAACATTGTCCGGCTGATTCAAAATATACTGCGACGCGATACAACAGCATCAGTAGGAAAAAAATCCTCGTACATATCCAAAGCAAGACTAGCTTAAAGCCGCTCACAACTTGCCGTCGGCAATGTTTGGGACCGTGACAGCATTTCATGATTTTGTGACCGTGATGAATGATGATAAGTGCAAACGAACGTTAATTGCTCTTCAGCTGCTCACAGACGACAAGGGAAAGATCACAGACGACGAGGGATTTGGAGCTGCGCCTACACGCCAATAATTTACGTTGGTTGCTCTTTGGGATTCGACTTCGTCGGCGATTAACAGAGAACCGTGGTGCTTCCCAAGAAAGGAAAATTGGTTTGAAACCCTCTCGCTAACCTGGTGTCCAACACGTGCGTGTGTATTCTGTTACTAGCGAGTGCTACCGCGGCGGCGCTTCACCAAAGCAACAGCGAGCGTTTGTAAACATGGCTGACAGGAGACACGAGCGTCAAGTCGGTGTCTGGAAAAGAGCACAAGTTGCTTCCGCTATCGCGTTGTGCGTTAAAAAGTTGCCGAAAAAGTTAACAACAATCTTCAATAAACATCTGAACACCGTTTACACTTGCTTTAAGATATCAATTTTGTAATCTCTAGTTAAGCGCCTGTTGACGAGATTACACATGTCGCGCTTGCATGAGTTCAGTGAACACATTCAATGGGCGAATGTCATTAGGTGTGAATGTCATTCGCTATGCCCGTGTAGCAGCAACAAAAATGACATTAACACCGAATGTCATTCGCAGCGAATGACATTACACGTGCCGTGTGACAGGGGGTATAAGTACTTACACATTCATTGGGTTTCACCCTTTGCCTAGAACTCTGACGCCAGCCAAGCGACCTTACTATCAAACATGCGTGTAGGCTGGGTAGTATAGCTCTGTACTATACTGTAGAACCGGAAGCTATCCCTGATGCTTCATAGAATGACGCAGCATCGAGTTTAGAACAAAACGTGAACGAGCTGTACTATGGGAGAACAATATACCCTTCCGACACTTCGTGTCGGCAGTTGCGACTGCGTCGTCGGAGCCGAAGCATAACGGCTCTTCAACCGACACTCCCTCCGTTTCAGTCGTGCGTGTAGCACACGGTGCTTTCGCAATTCTTTTCAAGCTACTCAGCTGATTTGCAAACATCTCACGGCGTTCAGAATTGACGGGCGTGCTTTTGACACAGTCCACCGTGTCTTATAGCGAACGGCGAATGTAACAGCGCAAGAACATAGGAAAAGAATGGGACAGAGTAGAAAAGAGCACTGACTTCCAACTTCATTTGGAAGTCAGCACTCTTTCTACTCTGTCCCATTATTTTCCTGTCTTCTTGCGCTGTCACATTTACCATTATGCACCCAGACCAACTAGCCCAAGCTTCTATACACTTGTCAACTTATAGCAAACGTTGCGAAAATGTGCGTATACAGAGCAGTCGTCCTGTGAAGTAATCATGTTGTGTTAAAAAACAAATATGGCTATCCTCGCAACATCTCCCTCAAGCACAGCCCAGAATCGGTAGACAACTGACTGATTTTATTGAGCTTGAACGAGAAAAATTAGCCCAAATTGCACTAAGTCGCGCAAGCCTGGGCCACAGCTAAGCTGGTGGCAAGGAGGTTTAGACTCCTAGGATGGTGGGCACCTGGCCAGTCCTGGCCTGGCTTTTTTACCCTCCCATCTCTCTTTCCCACCCTTTGCTATACTATACTGTACGTGAGTACGGTTGCTGTCTTTTTTCTGCTTTTCTCTGCCTGCTTATTAGGAGCGAAGCTCCCTTAGGCCGACACCCCTCCGTCGCCGTCGCCGTTGAAGCTTCCTGGCACGGTGCCAACTGTGGCGTTTCCCTTTCACGCGGGAGGATAAACGAGCTTTATGAGCGCTGGAACGCGGATGGCGTCTGCACGATGCGCAAAGCGCGAGAATACGAATGCATTCGAAACGGAGAGAGATTATTCTCCCTCTCCCTCTTTCTTCGACTCTGCCCTCTCCCCTCAAACCGGCGGACGCGCGAAACCATCGCTTCACCACGTCATCCGCCCAGTGGTTGGTTCGTTGCCTGGACAATGAAACGCCGTGCGCACCGAACGCCGCGTGCGTCCCATTTCTAAGGAGCTTCGCTCATCGGTTGTATTCGTACACGGAACAACTGCTAGTTTTTCACTTCTTATGCCTATTCTTTTTCTTTCTACGGTTGTCTTTCTATGTTTTCTTTCTTTCCTTTCTTTCTCGTTTAACTAGGGATGTGCGAATATTCAAAAATTTCGAATAACGCACTGAACAGCAGAATAGCATTGTATTCGATTCGATACTTAAATCGAATTGAACCTATCCGAAATACCGAATATTTCTCGAATAGTTTTAGAATACTAATCGTCACCAACGGTAAAACCCCAATACAAACAAAACCTTTGAACAGCTAAAGGTGATCTTTCTTCCTTTAGTCAATAAAATACCTATATGCGTGCAGCCGAAGCTATTACGACACTGACGACGCTAAAATCATCACCGTATGAATGTGTTTGTTCCTGAAAGCTCCACTCCTAGTATTTACTATGCTGCAGCTACTTCGCATTAATCAGTCGCTGCTTCCATCTTGTAACAACTTAAGGGGGGGAGCTACGACTGCAATCAGATTCATGAATGACTATACACGCAAGAGTTGTTTGCGTAAATCGTTATTGCATATACAGCTCTGAAAATTGATTTACCTGTTCTTTTTCCCGAGCTCCACGTTGTGATGGCATGTTTATTTGTTTCATTACATAATTATCTCTATGCGTGGCCTTCGGTTAAAAATTGTTCAGATTTGTGGCGACTAACGTCAGTGTTGACGTTAATTGACATGATTCTCTGGCAACCCTGAAGGCTCGTTCACACTTGAGAAACGAAGCGAAAACGAAAACGCCAGAGTGGCCGGAAAACCACGTCCGCGCGCGTCGCCCGTAGCCAGAAATTTTATGGGGCGAAGCTCCTTAGGGTGTGGGTCTGTCCCTCCTCTGTAGTAGATGTAGTAGTAGTAGTAGTAGTAGTAGTAGTAGTAGTAGTAGTAGTAGTAGTAGTAGTAGTAGTAGGTAGGTAGGTGGTAGGTAGGTAGGTAGCCACGTGTAGTGGAATGTACCCACTCCACGTGATAAAGATGACGATGACGCAGTATAGTGGAATGTACCCACTACGCGTGATAACGATGAAGTATAAGCGCGTTCCAGTATAGTGGAATGTACCCACTACACGTGATAACGATGAAGTGTAAGCGCGTTCCAGTATACACTCCGTTTGGGACCTATAGGGGGCGCCTTGAAAACCGCGCGCAGCGCCGCAGGTGATGCGCCGGGCGTGCAACGTTGAGAATCTTAGCAGACAGCAGCGCCTCATTGCTTTGACAGCTATGATGGCGCAAGCGCCCGTAGCCGGCGCGTTAGTGCTTCGAGCTGGATTTAAAGATATCGTCATTCTGCCGCGATGCCACCATCAATAAAAGGGAAAACCTGGACGAAAGTGGCCACGTTTTCCACGTTAGTGAGCGCCTTGCTGCGCGTCGTCAGTACTGACGGGTAAGTGATTGCGTCAGGTGTGTGTAATGCAAGATGCTTACTCTATAACCGTCGCGGTAAGTTGTCAGTCTTTGACACTTAGAATATTATTGGTGCGTGTCCACTACCCGCGTACTTGCAGAATACACAGAGCATTTAGAATTATCGATGGCTCCAAGGACACTCGCCGTAGAAATCACGGTGAGTGGCCGGGCGGCGTGCTCCTTTGTTGCGGCTTCGTGCAACGGTGATTTGCAGTCACCGAGTCTCGCAAAGAGCTTTGCCTGAAATTGTCGAGGCATTATCATCGCTCATCATGATCACAGTCTTTACCTGACCGCTCACACTGCTTATGCTAAGAGCTTGAGGCGCGGGCGAGAAAGAGAACGTGCTACGATTTCGGCCAGAGAGGACGCCGAAGCCCCGTTTCGTCTTTCGCTTCACCTTGTAAAGTGGCGACGACGACGGCACGGTCACTTCGGCCACCGTCACGTCTGTCATTTACAACAACCTCTTGCGTTGTTTATGTTGCTTTCCGAAACACACTGACATGCACATCCGTCGCTACAGCATTCGCAAAGCTTCGTTTTTTTCGTACAGACCTTGTAGTTCTGCTACTCTGCGTCTTAGCTTGATCCTACCGAGTGCGCATAGCGCTGCTGGGCGGCTAGTTGTGTTTACGGTAATATGCTACGTAACTCAGTTCACCCCTAAACTGATGGTCCTATCAACCCAGCAAAGCACTAATTGACCTCATGTTGCATACCCCATAACTGCGAAGGGTAGACGGCGAGGTAGTAAGGTCCATTAAAATGTTCCATCAGTCTTTAGCCGAATTATAATTCAGTTCAAGACTGATGGAACGTATGCAAGGCATTTTATAAAGTGCCTTGCATACGTTTCTTTTCTCACCAGCTCTATGGCAGCAGGAACATCACGCAAGATCATTGCACCTGTAGAGGTGGTGTCTCAGACCAATTCCAAGCATGCAGCGGCAGAGACGCGAGACGGTTGAGGGAGCGGGAACCAAACATTTTTTTTCGTCGCACAGCCGTGATCCACTTATGTCGCTGCCCAATAAAGCAGAGACGAGTCGAGAAACTGTGAAACGTCGTTCCCGCAGGACACGACGTGTACCTGTTGGTACAGTCGACCACGCAGCAGTTCATTGATTACGGTAAACTACGTGCTAGCGGGCGTGGGAGAGCGTTTGGTTCTGCTCGGGCTCTCAACGACTGTCTCTTCTGACGGCCGCGCTGCGGCGCGCCAGTCGCAGTGCACGGAGTGTATAGTGGAATGTACCCACTACACGTGATGACGATGACGCTGATGACCATGAAGTATAAATGCGTTCCAGACCACACATTCCCTTTCTGCCATGGATGAAAACGATCGAGCTTCGCCCACTCATCATCATTCACTTCGTGGATATGGCGTGATTTTTTTTCGGGGGCGGGGGGGGGGGGGGGGCACTTTTGAAGGCCTTGAAAAACACTTATTTTTATTTGTCTTCGGTGAAACTGCACCCTCCATCTGATTTTCGGGGGGGGGGCAGGCCCCTAGGGCACCCCCCCCCCCCTGGCTACGGGCCTGCTCTCGACATGAAACCTATGCTGCGTATGCGGAGTACTTGTGTTTATTGAAGCAGTACATGCGCTTATACACTACATTCTCCAACGCACATGAGAGGAAATAAAATATATTGCGATAGGCAGGAAGTTTTCAGATTTTCGATATACATCACTGTGGTACAAAGACGCGACGTGTACACCGTATTGAAAATAACAGGAGCGTGCACTTTTTTTTTTCGAATTGACATCCATTCAAAACACAGCGCCTGAAGTGCCTAGTGCCAATGGTGCCTAAATTTAGTACTTATAGTGACTCGCCCAAACAACTACCATCGCTTCCCACATCATTTCAAAATGTTTGCCAGTTTTGTTGTTTCTTGCTCGCGCATACTTACTAACTTAACATTTTGGGAGACATGTCCTTTTAACATAGCCCTCGTGGTTTTGCTTCTTGTGCTTAGGCGACCTGTGAAGGACCCGTAAGTATGCGGCCGTGATTGCCTTAATTTCGTCGAGCTTTTTAATTGCCATCTTGACTAAATGTCAACTTACTGCTCAGGATGGAGCAAATCAGTTATGCAAGTTAGAATTAGGCGCTCCATAGACGATCTTGTACACGGACGACACTCTTAAGGCCTGACCACACGTGCGCGTTGCAGCGTGTCAGCGCGTGGTTTTTCGACGTGGCGTCGCGCCCTCTCCCCACGGAGAGAGAGAGAGGGCGCGTGGCTACGCGGAGCTGCGCGTCCTCTCTCTGCATAGGGAGACGGAGCGGCGCCGCGCCTAAAAGCCACGCGCTGACGCACTGCAACGTGTACGTGTGGTCCGGCCTTTAGGTACTTTACCTGGAGCATCTATGTTCCTGCGCTGCGTCCTACCTCAACCCTCCCCGTGAACCTCCCACCACACTCATACGGTCAACGCTCATATGCTCTTGCTTTCCAGCATCTTTAGAAGGAAGCACATTGCAGGAAAATTCAATATTAAATTTTCCTTAATATCTCCCTTAATATTTCCCTTAATTCAATATTAAATTACCTTAAAATTTCCACTTCTTTCCTTCATTTCAGAAAGATTGAATATTAAGATAAGCTTTGTGTGAATCCACGCATGTCTTTCAAAATATATCACTTTCTTTTTTTTCTTTTTTTTTTTTTCAGAGAGGGAAAGTTCCTGTAAGCCACTGCTCTTTTTCATCTTCATCTCCTTTTTTATTTAGAAATGCGTCTCTTTCTGCCCATTCAAGAGGAAATTTTCGACACATACGACATTTTTTAGCTCAAAAGTTGGAACTAAGAGAACCATGAGAAAGAGAAGAACGAATTGCACAGGGCGAGCGTTCGCCCTGTGGACTGTAATCTCCTCTTTCTTATGGTTATTCTACTTCCCGCTTTTGCAGTAAAAAAATTTGTGATTCAACACCGACTCGCCCAATAGCAAGTTCTATAGGGTTGTCCATGTTGTTGCTAATGAATGCATCGTGATACCATCAGAGTTTTTCAGTCATCCAAGTTCCTGAGCACGGCTCACAGTTCTGGACTTGCATATTGAGCCATGACATCAAGGCGATGTGCCCGATGTGTTGTGTGGTTTTCATATTTATGAGTGGGGCGTGAGACCGCACTACGGTTTCACCAATCACTTAATTGTGTCTTCAGATTCCGCAATGGAGTATACCCAAATGGGGAAGAGGTTTCGCAAATGCTAAAAAAAATTATTGAGGAACTCTGGCTGTTTCTACACCAAACTGTGAACTTGCCCAACGTGGTTCCACGAGTCTCGGAACAGAGGTTCCTTAAATTTACACGTTTCATTTCCGTTTCAGGAAATTTGAGGAGAACCCCTACCACATGCCGTAAGTAAAAAAATTTGATTCTTTGCTTACTGTAGATAAAGACTAGTTTAAGAAAGTGAACATTACAGCACGCCGCTAAGCTCGAGGTCACGTGTTCGAATCCCGACCCCGGAAGCCGCATTTCGATGGAGGTGAAACGCAAGAACGTTTCTGTACTTAGATCCAGGCACAACTTAAAGAACCCCCTGGTGGTAAAAAGTAACCCAGGGTTTCCTCACTATAGCGTGAATCGTAATGATGTGGATTTGACACGAAAAACTCCCACACTGTAAACCAGATTACACCCATATGGGTGTAATATGGTGTCTATAACTCACACCCCTACACCCCAAAAAATGGGTGTAACAAGCAGGATTACACCTATATAATGGGTGTATTTCCAAATTTTCACCCATGGGTGTGAACATTCTTGTTCACACCCATGGGTGTGTAATAGCAAGATTACACCCATGGGTGTGTAATTGCAAGATTACACACATGGGTGTGTAATAGCAAGATTACACCCATGTGTGTGTAGTAGCAAGATTACACCCATACGGCGAAACGGGTGTAGGGGTGTTTATGCACAATTACGCCCCAACACCCATGCGAAAAATTCCATAATTTGAGCGGTACCCCTCTCCCAGTTGGCTCCCATGGAAGGGCTAGAAGGCGAACCCTTTAGAGCTAAAGGGCTCTAGTTCTTTTATGGCCACTAGACTAATCATAGTGGCTCTTGCCACAGTGGGAAAATCCTGGCCCCAGCGCTGTTTTTATGGTGCATATGACGCACAGGATATATGACCCTCACATACACAATGTAATCGTAGCAGAATATGAAGGCATGACTCAAAATGTGTTGTCGTCTATAGCACGACGTTCACACAGTTATCCCATAGTGCAAAATGAAATCGAGCTTTATTAAACACAGAGCTCGTACAGGATTCAGAGACAAATTGTAGGCTGTTCAGAGACCTTCTTCGAGTGCGCAGAGCGGCATCGCATTTGCGGCCAAAGAAGACATCAAATAGGATGCGAATTGCATGGCATGGAGCACTAATGACCAAGGCATGTGTATCAAAATATAACGAAAGAACCTTTATTTGCACTTTAAAATGAAGAACAGGTTTTAACATGCTTCAATGCAACACACAAATGCAGTGCAGTGAAGTATACAAACAGCAAGAACAGTAGTGCAGTGCAGCATGCCTTATTTCTAATATACTGAAATAATTGCAATCACATTGCAATCTCCACATTGATACGCCACAGTTTGCACGTCTCGTGGCATGCCTGATGTGTAACATACATGACTAGGAGTTTTCATTTCACAATATACTTGTGCGTTCAAATATTCAGAATGCTGGAGAAACAATAATACCGAAGTGAAAACAAACACCATTACAATAGCTTAACAGTGTCACTGCATCCGATCCATGCAGAATACTTGATGTAAAGATGTAAAATAATAAGCACATCACATAATCAATAACATGTTGCCGTAAAACAATGCAATTTCAAACATGAAATGGACACACAGAAGCAGGGTGAAACAGTAATCACTTACAACTAGCAGGGGTGCGACAGCCAAGTTAGGATCTGGAGCAACTTTTGGAGCAGCAAAATGTTGCTTTGGAACATGAAAATCTAAATTTGGAGTAGGCTGCGGGAAAAATAAAGGCTGCATTTTTTAGCCTGAAATTCCAAATTTGCAGTAGCACAACAAATGAGACTGACTTTTAGAAAAGAAAAAAATATATATGCACAAACTATTTAACATCAGCTAACTGATGCACACACAGTACACGTGAGAGCTTCTATTTCAAGAAAAGCAGTCTGTCGAGCTGTCTCACAGCGCAAACAATGTCGAAGCCCACATTAGCATTTGCCGAGCCAGTCAAACTGTTTGACAGGCGACCTAGAAATTCGGGAGATTTCTAAAGGTGGAGCTAAAGGGGGTGGCGAAAAAAAGAAAAGTGGCGTATGTTAGATGTCAGCAGTCATACTAGTACTCGTTATTATATGGCACGTGCATGCATGAGTAATTAAGGGAAAAAATGTGCTGTGTCCTGTGACAGCAACTAGTAGCCCCTTCAAAATCATAGAATGCTTTTCCGCATAGCAAAGGTGTACTGTGGCAAAAGTGGTTTAAAAAGCTTTCTGCACATGTTAGAACAAGCTGAGGAAATTTTAGAACCGCTCTCTTTTTTTTTCTTTTCTTTCGCAGTGAGGTTAGGGTATAATGAACTAGTAGCTAGGGTTACGGTCTGCGCATCTGGATTGCGTTGGATGATGATGCACAAACTACAGGTGATTACCGCCTTTTCTATTTCTTGCTAAAATTAATAGTACTTAGAAAATATTGAAGCTGGTCGGGTATTTTGGGTCAGCCTTGCACAAAAATAAAAAATTGCATCCAATTAGCGCAATTTGCGCAGCTGTTGCAACCCTGATCACGCAAATATGAATACACAAAAACAGCATGTGATATTTTCAACTGAAAAAAACTCCAGTACATGCTGCAGTGCAAATGAAGCTGCGCATATACAGTGAGGTGGGCTGGTTGGTTTGGATTGATATGGGATGTGACACAGCGGAAAGACAAGGTGACACATGACATGAGTGATTACGTGACGTGGTAATGACTAAATTGACCTTTTTTTTAAAAAAATGAAATCAAATATACATAGGAATAGAAAAACACAAACCTTGACACCCAAGCAACAAAGAGTAAGCTTTAAAAAGGCAGTAATAAACAAAATTACTTAAGTTGATGCAGGTAGTAAGTTCCTGGTCATCAGGAACATGATGGTTTAGATAAGCACTTGTTTGACGAAATCTGATGTCGCATGCTTCTACAATCCATATTATTAGATGGTCTGCATGCTCCAAGATGACTAGTTAACTCACTGAAAAGGGAAACGTAAGATACACAGCCTCCCTGAGAGACAGCTGACGCTCTTTGAAAAATTCACACACTCTCTCGTTTGACCAACACATTCCTTAACAGCATGACGAAGCATTGGCAGGCCTGTTGCCAATATAACTTTTGTCTATATGATATACATTAAATATGCGATTTCCTTGGTGCACACTTGAAATAACGGCTATTGCAGGAATGGGATCAATGTGCTTTTTCAGAAAAATGTGAGACAGAATGCATCCCTTATAAATTCCAGAAAATGCCCACGGACTAACAGGCAGCAAGGTGGAACTTAAATCACAATTATGTGCAAGTGCAAATGGTGCGGTATATGTCACTGTACTGTCATGCGTTAAGGAATAGCTTGGACAAACGAAATGCTGTGCAAATGGAACTCTCTCTGAGAGGAAGGGAGGGGGTTGGCAAGGCCACTGCATCATACTGCACATTGCCAATGGTGCAGCCATGCTTTCCATTTATTGAGATGGCGGTGACCTCCACACATGCAAACCAGCTAAAAAAAAGAAAGAGCAGGAACCAACAACCTAAAAATTAAAAATGCCATGTCATTAAGCGAACAACCGGAAATACTTCCTAAAAAAACGTATAGCTCATCAAACTTGAATGAAATTTCCTGTTTGTCCTTCGCTTTGTCATTCTTGTTTCTATTTAAACATGTAAGTTTGCTTAATCATGAATCAGCCGAAAGTATCTTGTACCGTAATTTTGCTAAGCCCTTATGCATTTGCAATGCGTAACACATGATAATAAAGTGCATACACAGAATGATCACAGTATTTTTTGGGTCACTGCTGCGACAGCAAGCATTGACTGTTTGGCCTTTCCACACCAAGTGTACCAGCCATGGCATTTGGATATCGCAGATTTTGGTGATAAATTTTATGCCTATTTGCTGTACTACGTGGAGAATTCGGGTAAAACAACTCCTGCATGAAAAAAAAAAATTTACTTCCGTGGTGACCTCAAATTTCTCTCAGTTTTGTTAAACTATATGTAACAAAAAATTATTTAAAATCTGCCTTTGTATGCTGATCTGAAAACCGTGCTTGCACCACAATAATGGTGATGTTTAGGTGACTCAATATAAGAATTAAAAAATTTTGGTGTCCTACTGCCAGCTACATAATTTAAAAACAATTTAAATCTTCAAAGTTATTGATTCCTTTTTAAATGCACTTGCACTTTCCATGAACAGAAATATTTATATGATTTTCACATAAGAGTATGTACTTTTTACAAATATGTTTGTGGGCAAATTATGCATCAAATATTTTTGAAGAATTCTGAAGCAGGAGTAAATATGTGATGTACAGCATTTCTCACCATACTTTCTGTACTCATGGCGTCCAAGTAAAATTATTTTGTATGCGACATTTCATAGAAAATTTCATTGTTAGGAAATGAAGAACGTCACATCAAATAATTTTTTTTGTGTTTTTAGAAATAAATTAATGTTTGAGATTGGCCCTCAGCATTTTGTTGTGTTGCAACTTCATCACACAGCAGTTGCTCTTGCACCTGACACTTGGCCCAGGTGGTCACAAGATGAGAGGTGTATGTCAACGTCTGCTGGGAGCTCGAAAGTGTTGTTGCCTTGCGGTATTGATTAGAAGTACTGAATTTGTGTAACAAATGTTAGCATGCTTGGCAGGCCCGATGAACGCTATAGACGCTAGAAAGCAGCCACAGGTATTGTTGGCACATTGTGCTACAGGGAGTCAGCAGAACTAGTAAGTATGTGTATAAATTTAAGGGTGCCCCTGCTACCTCTAGCGAGAGTTTAAAAAAATGCTGACGCACTCTATGACTACGTGACCAAGTACATGTTCCTGACTATTGTGTGAAGTATGTCACACTATCTATTAAAGTAAGGAGCACTTTAGGGGGGCAGGCTGTCGTATGCTGACATCGTCGCTTGGCGTAACGCAGGCAAAACCACATAAAGCATAGCCAGCTGTAGCCTGCGCTCGCGCCAAAGGGAAGTCTTCTTCCTCTTGTTCTTCAAGAGCCTTGATGATGCTTTTAAGGCAGGCAAAACCACGCATAGCAGAGCCATCTGTAGCATATTGAGCGAGTACTCGCGCCAAGGCAAGTCTCCTTCCTCTTGTTCTTAGAGCGCCTTGATTATGATATTAAGTGCAGAGCACTTTAAATAAAGCTATGTAGTATAAAATTTGAAAAAGAAAAGAAGCAAGCAAGAAACAAAGGGAGAGAGAGAGAAAGAAAAATAGAAATAAGTAGAAATAAAGAGAAAAAAACTGGAAAATACAAAGCGAAAAACAGAGAGAACCGAAGAAAAACAAAGCAGGCTGCCCAGCTCCGCACCTCCTTCAGGCATGGCACCCCTAGGGGTAAGCTGCCTTAATTATTGTCCTTCTTAATTGCCTAATTATGCATGTTTACCCAACTTTTCAAACAACAAAGCTAGGCAAAAAATTTCAATGGTAAAGTTGTAGATCTGTTTGCAAAACATCCGTAGACAGTTTATAACTTTCTATGTATTAAATAATAATATTTTTCTACTTACTACAGACGCCCACGAAATACAAAAGAATTCCACCTGACATGCCGGTTGCGTGCCGTGATTGCAGTGCTCCTTAACGTGATTGCAGTGGCCTTTGCTGCAGCGGTTCATGACAGCAATAAACAGACACAGCGGTTATTGCTTGTGTTGCCGCTAGCAAAACGTGCGTTATCGCACTGCCACCACCATTGCCGAGGCAGCCTACCCAGCTGAATGCGACAGTCGTTTTCACGTGGAACATAAAGGAGCACTGCAGTACGGCGCGCAAGTGAGCATGTCACGTGGTATGTTTTTTGTATTTTGCGGGCATCTCTATTAAGCAGAAAAACACTGATATTTAATACATAGGAAGTTGAAAACTGTCTAATTGAACATTATGCTCACCAATCTCCAACTTTCTCATGGGAATTCTTGCCCAGCTTGGTTGCTTCAAAGGTAAGCTAATTAAAAATGCCTAATGAAGCAAATTAGATTAAACAAAAAATAGTGTGACATCATCCAGGCAGTAGACAGCAACCTGCATTTCATCACATTGTCATAGAGTGCGTCAGCATATCTTTTAACTCTGGCTAGAGGTAGCCAGGGCACCCTGTATAAAACATTGTTGTGCATTGTATACAGTAAAAGCTTGTTAACTCTGATTTCACAGGATCGGAAAAATTGTCCGAATTAACCGAATTCCGAACTATCGAGAGCATCAAGAAACATTAAGAAACTATGACATCAGCCTACTTCAATTTTCTTGGTGAATACATAAATGCTCTACAGCCGCGGCCACGTCTGTGTAGAGCGCGCGAGCAGCCGGTTTTTGCTCTGTGGGGCGACACCTTGAAGCAGTTTCGGGCTCTGACGTGGTCAGCCTGACCACTGGGCTGCGCATGCTCCTGAATGTGTCAGGAGCATGCGCAGCCCAGTGGTCAGGCTGACCACATCAGAGCCCGAAACTGCTTCAAGGTGTCGCCCCACAGAGCAAAAACCGGCTGCTCGCGCGCTCTACACAGACGTGGCCGCGGCTGTACTCATTTTATATAAGAGCAGCGTAAAAGCTGTAATTTTCGTTATCCTGCAACTTTTTTCACAATATTACCATAGCGCAAGACCACCATGTCTTAATTAGCCCAAAACGATGTGACATCCCTACCTTATTACGTACTGCCACCACCTCCGCCAGCTTGACAATACACGTGACGATACTTCCTTTCGGTGGTAAAGAAAAGAAATGTGCCGCAGCTGCTGAAGCCTTGGTCGCCAACAATGCGATTGCGGATGGCGACCATAGGCGTGCACACGGGGAGGGGGGCAGGAGGGAGCCCCCCCCCCCCCCCTTCTCCCGCCCTAGTTGCCTAAGAGGGGGGGGCGCTCCCGGTGCAGCACAAAGCACGCGAGACCGTATGTGAAGTGCGCCGTGGGTGTAGTGTACGAGGTTCCCCTGTCCTGCGGCGAACGTACATCGGCCAAACGGGGAGATGCATCAATACTCGACTGAGGGAATACGCGAACAGTTTGAGCCACAAGTGCCAACAATACCTGTGGCTGCTCTCTAGCGTCTATAGCATTAATCGGGCCTGCCAAGCATGCTAACATTTGTTACACAAATTCAGTCATTGTATGCCCCATACAATGACTTAAAGGGACACTAAAGAGCAAAACGATTTTTCGCGTATTAGTAAAGTACAATTTCACAATCCCTAAAAAACCACTCTTACCGCAACACAAAGCTTGGTAAGCGAGAAAACGCGCAAAAAGAAAACGCGGGTGGAGATGCCACCTTGATTCCCGCACCAAACATTGAACGCCATAGATTTTGAAGCCGTTTACTGGGTCTTACGTAGCTTCTAATCGATAAAAATGAAGTACAGGGGTGGTCAAGAGTTCCCAGGCCACTATCCCATGTATTCCTATGGGAGCGTGGCCTGGGAACTTTTGACCCCCCCTGTAAATTGTCATCTGTGGGTGCCATAGACCTAGCATACGAAGTTTCAGAAAATTTCATCAAGCCAATGTCACGAAAATATGAAAAATACATTTTAAAATTTTCGACGTCACGTGCAGAGATTTCGGCGCGAAATTTAAAAATGAAACTTCCACCTAGACTTTCTCCGCTAATAATGAACTTATGACAGTGAAACATATTGCATTACAGTTCTCAGAGTGCAGTTTGTCAATCTAAACCAAGTAATTGTTTCTCTTTAGTGTCCCTTTAATAGGGAGGGGGGTGCTGCAATGAATCTTTGCCCCCCCTGAACCCTGCGAAACGCCTATGATGGCAACCACGCCTTTTTAACCGCCCGAGCCCAACTAGGTGTCACACGGTGCTGAATGCATAGGCATGAAGCGTTCTGGCTTTCCTGCCTTCACTGTGTGGTTCGTAATGATGAAGATGGCAATGCGGACTGCACAATCCCATTTCGGTTAGCCGTGTACGTCATTTTTGCTCTTTTGCACCACACATTTGCATCACACCGAGCTGTGTGTGCTCCCGGGATCGTCCGAATTAACCAGGTTGTGGCCAAATATGACCGAATTAACGAGAGTTTCACACCATTAAACAATGTATATCCTGGCCGGGACCGATGAACACATCCGAATTATCTGAACTGATGAGGGTTAAATTAATGAACTCTCACCGTGTACATTTTTCTTGGCATTCTAGTTGAGAAGATGGCCCAGTAGCATGATGTGCCAACAACACCTGTTACTGTTCTCTGGGATTGTATTTTGTCATTGGGCACGCCAAGCATGGCCACATTTGTGACGCAAATCCAGTACTTGCAACCATGAAATAAAGGCGACAAGACTTTTGAGTTCCCACCAGCAGCCAACAAACACTTTGCACCTTCAATGCCTGTGGCAAGTTCATTAGGGTGGCTTGTTGGGCAAGTTGGTACATAGTCTTGGTGGGAATACTAGCGGAACCAAAAGAAAGCAGAAGGAACCGAGACAAGAAAAAGAGACAGGGACCGGAAGAATGCAGCATTCTTCCTATCCCTGTCTCTTTTTCTTGTCTCGGTTCCTTCTGCTTTCTTTTGGTTCCGCTAGTATTCCCACCAAGACTGTGGCAAGTGTCAGCTGCCAAATGACAGTTCTGTGCGGCCAAATTGCAATACTGCAAAATGTAGGGTGCCTTCTTTGGGCCAATATCAAAAGTTATTTTCCTGTTAAAAAGAAAATATGATTTGAAGTGAATTTCTTCATTTCTTAACAATGAAGAGTTCTAAGAAATACCACATACAAAATATTTTGCTTGGGTCCCATCAACGAAAGAAATGTTGTAAAAAAAACTAAATTCTATAATTTTATTGTTTCACATTTTTTCTTCAAGATTTGAAGTATTATTGGCCCACAAACCTAATTGTATGAAGATATGTACACTTATGTGAAAGTCACACAAATATTTCAGTTCGTCACGAGTGTGTTTAATAAAAGAATTGTGAACTTTGACCGTTTTTCTTGTTTTTGAAAATATGTAGCTGGCAGTGAAACAAAAAATTCAGAATTCTTATATCAGGACCTCTAAACTGAACCCCTACAGTGGCGCAAGCGCAGTTTTTCAGATCAGCATACAAAGACGGTTTTTATAGAAACTTCTCGATTACACATAGCTTAAAGGGACACTAAACCGAAACAATGACTTGGTTTAGATTGACAAACTGCACTCTGAGAACTCTAACGTCATATGTTTCACTATCATAAGTTCATTATTAGCAGAGAAAACCAAGGTTGAAGTTTTATTTTTAAATTTGGCGCCGATATCAGCGCGCGTGAGTAAGAAATTCCAAATGTATTTTTCGTATTTTCGCGACATTGGCTCGATGAAATTTTCTGAAACTTCGTATGCTAGGTCTATGTCACCCACAGATGACAATGCACCTCATTTTTATCGATTAGAAGCTACATAGGACTCACTAGACGCCTTCAGAATCTATGACGTCACGTTGTTTGGCACGGGAATCTCAAGGTGGCGTCTCCACCCGCATTTTCTTATATAGTGCGCGTGTTTTCTCGCTTACCAAGTGTTGTGTCGCGTTAAGAGTGGTGTTTTCGGGATTGTTAAATTGTACTTAATACGCGAAAAATTGTTTTGCCCTTTAGTGTCCCTTTAATAAAAGTGTGCAAAATTCAAGAGGGCATCAAGGAAATAAAAATTGTTTTCACGACGCAGAAATAATTTACCAGAATGCTCCACGTGGTACTGCAAAAGGGCAAAAATTTTATCAGAAAAATCTGGGAAGTACCAGCCCCACAGCGGGGCTCTTGGCCTAGAATGACGCTGATTGTTTACGCTTGCTGAACCCAATATATAGTGCGCATAGCACCGAACATTCTGTGTTAGTGGGTATGTGCTTGCATAATCAAGAGCTCGACAAAAATCCGTGAAGCAAGACAATGGCTGATTAGTGAATGACTGTCGCTCAATAGGTCCTAATACCTTACCGTAAAATCCTAAGCAAGCATTCTTCCCCTCTTCGGGATACTTGAAATAATTGTCACTGACCGAGTAACCCCACACCCCACCTCCCGCCATTTCTTTTCAGCCTGTTTTCTGCAACACAGTCTTGCAGCAGCGATTTCTAGAAACCCAAGTTCTGAGAGACCTTTGATATGTCCACAATTCCTTAGTATTTTTACATTGTTGTGCCGTGGGGTTACATTCTGTTGCCACAAATTGTCGAGACACTTCAAGATAGTATTTCCCCCCCTTGTCATAACACATGAGATTTAACGCCAGGATTCCCTCCTGTTCAGGAAATACAGTAAACTCATGCGTATTTAATAAAGCATTTCATTAGAAGCACAGGTGTGCATTTTTCTTAGAGGCTCTTCCGCCACCATCTCGAATTTTGGTCCGCGACCGAGCAAAGGCCGCCCTCCAAATTTGTCTTCCACTATGGGTGGGAGGGGGGGGTGCTTGTTCAAATTTGACGGTAGAGGTTTTGGAACTGCAAACAGTTTCTGCATACAAGGAACTCGCATGTGGTTTTTATACATCATGCGTTTTCAGGCTATGTGTTTGCATTTGTGCATAAAGTAGGCCTATCCAGTAGAAGTTGCTTTCATGGTTGCAGAACAGTTGTAAAAGCTAGTATGGGTATTCAAAAGCGCAACAAAGCCTAGTACTGGTGTATAGTCCGCTCTCTCATTAAACCACTGCTTTCACGTCTCGTTGTGGCCACACCTATCGTCAAAAATTTCTGGAAGCTCTGTGATTAATGTGCTGTGAGCAAAAAGTGGCAAGTAAACTGATATTATTAGTAAACTGAAATAGACCGGGTAAATCCCCTTTCAGAGCAAAGCTTAATGACTGACTCTGTACATCTTCCCGTGATTGTAACCTACGTTTTAAGAGTGCTACAAACATTAAACATGTACTGTAAATAGATGTGAATGCCACAGCTGCACATGTAAACAATTATAGCTTGCGCAGCAGGCTTAGAACTGTTAAAAAAGCAGGGTTATACCAGTGCCCAAGAGGAGGCACTTTCAATAGATTTTGTGGTAAATAGAGCACTTAATGAACAGACAACCTTCTGCTGCATTCATGACACACTATTTGTGAATCGCCCTCTTAAGTTGCATACAGGTAGGCTGTCTACACTTCACCATGCAATGCTGTTAACATTATGCATCTGTATAGTTTTCTACATGTATCGCGGTTAATCTTTTGGCAAACTGATGCTTGTTTTGGGAAAATAAATAGGCAGGTCACATAGCTTGAGATGGAAACTTTCGCATCAGAGGAATGTTCTAGAAATGTACAAGGTATTTGCAGCACCCTTCGAGGAGCTTCCACCACTGCAGCAACCCTTTGAGTGAGGTCGTGAACCCGAAACAGCTGTTTTCGGGATGTGATGAAGAGTGCACTGCATTGTCAGCACCCAGTCCTTCGATGTAGTGCGCTGTCCTTTCAACAGTCTGCATACAAGACATGCATAACATTAAACTAAACATTTAAAAATATTGGGAACAATCAGAATCTCATTATGAGGTACCCTATAATAGAAAGCTCTAGTACTACTTCACCACTTGAGGTTTATTACTGTGCACATCTACGTACACAAGCATTTTTACATTTTAGTCTACAGCATGGCTTATTCAATATGTTAGCAAAGATACATGGTGGGGAAAGAAAATGCTTTCTCCAATCATATCATGCACCTCTCAAAAGGTTTGAAATGTACCAGGATACTCAATTTTCAGCCTTTATACCAAAACTTCTTGCTTAGCTTAGAACACCATAACCAGTAAGCCACTACAATGGGTGATAAACAAAATATAAACCATGTTACCAATTCAGACAGAAGAGTAGCATTATTCATCATTTACCTTGAAGGATCCTTTCGTAGACATGTACACAGCACAGATGTTAAATCTACTAAATAAAACTTACACTAGCGTAAAACCTCAAGCAAGCACTCCCCTCCCTCTTTAGGGAGATTTCCCATATGCACCAATGACCGAGCAAGCCCCCCATGTGAGCATATACATAGCGCTTATACAATGACCACTGCTGCTGGAAACACAGAACAGTGTATTTGTTGAAGCTCACCTGTAGACTTCTACTCCAGTTACATAAATAAGGTATACTGGATCATTTTATAATCAGTCTTTCACAGGTTGCTTATTGGTCAAAAAACGATTACTTCACTTACGAGGCCACAAGTGAGACTCACTGTTGGTCAAAAATCTATAAGACATGCTAATTTTATTCTGCTTCGAGTGTATTCATGAGCAGCTGTTTCGATGCAGTGCCTTTGGCAGATAAAATACTATATTTTTTTCAATTCCTGAAAATATCTGTGTAACAGACGATATTAATTAGAACTAACAGACATTGATGCCAAGGAAATTATAGGGGTTGTTACCAGAAGTAATTGTAATGTAAATGTGAAGAAACAAAGTGGACGAAAAGATAACTTGCCACCAACAGGGACCGAACCTGCGACCTTGAATAACGCGTCCGATGCTCTACCACTGAGCTACGGTGGCGGTCATCCCTCCTTCCACTTTATAGGGTATATCGTGCATTTAAACGTGGGAGCGCTGATCTCACGTTTAAATGCACATATATACCCTACAAAGTGGACGGGGGGGGGATGACCGCCACTGATGCTCAGTGGCAGAGCAGCGGACGCGTTATTCGAAGGTCACAGGTTCGGCCCCTGTCGGTGGCAAGTTATCTTTTCGTCCACTTTGTTTCTTCACATTTACACTACAATTACTTCTGATAACAACCCCTATAATTTCCTTGGCATCAATGTCTGTTAGTTCTAATTAATATTGTGTTTAACAAAGCAAACGAGCCCTTAAGTTTACACTTCTTTCCTTCATTCATAGCGAGGATCTCGTTCTGGCAGACTTGATGCCTTCAGGTAGTATGCGAGGGATTATTAGTCAGCTGCCAGCTCGTAATAAGATCACGTGCTACGTGACGCCAACAGGCAAAAAAGAGTGTTCCACACTCGCCGTAATGGCAACAGGCTGCGCTGACTGACGCTCCCATGTTTAAATGCACATATAAACCCTACAAAGTGGACGGGGTGGATGACCGCCACCGTAGCTCAGTGGTAGAGCATCGGACGCGTTATTCGAAGGTCGCAGGTTCGGTCCCTGCCGGTGGCAAGTTATCTTTTCGTCCACTTTGCTTTCTTAACATTTACATACCAATTACTTCTAATAACGTCCCCTATAATTTCCTTCAAAAGTGATCGACGTTGGGCCTGTTGGTAAAGCATAACGAAAGGTAAAACAGCGCTTAAAAAGTGGCGACAAGAAGGGACGACACACGATGCGCTACTAACAACAAGTTTTTATTGCAGCAAGGCAATAAGTAGAAAAACCAGGCCTCCAGCGCATGCGCAGTCACCATCATCATAAAAAAGAAGAAAAATTAGTGATAATGCTCACAAGGTGAACTCGTCATGAATGAAATAAAGCACTAGCTGTAAAATACACGTGAACTTTATGATGCTTCATCTAAAAAACTAATCTCTCTCTTGCTTAGTGCCAACGAAGCTGTGCTAACACATGTGTCGCCTTTACTGATGATTGCATGGGCTTCAAAAATGAGACGCGTGAACTCTTGGCGATAACAAGCGAGAATTTTGCAAGATGAAAGGTCCAGAGAACACCCGCACTCAGCGCAATGAAGGGCCATGTTGCTTCCCTGCTTGTGGCTCAAACTGTTCGCGTATTCCCTCAGTCGAGTATTGATGCATCTCCCCGTTTGGCCGATGTACGTTCGACCGCAGGACAGGGGAACCTCGTACACTACACCCACGGCGCACTTCACATACGGTCTCGCGTGCTTTGTGCTGCACGGAGCCTTCTTTGGTCCCTCACAGTTGACGCGCTTGCAAATCCTGCCCAACTTGTTGGGGGGCTGTGAACACGATTCAGACTCCCATCCGTGCTGCTACTTTTTTGATGCCGTGTGAAATCCCGTGAATGTAGGGAATAACACTGGCCTTCTTCCAGTCTCTTGATTTCTTTGGGGGGGTGCGCATGGCGAGCTACGTTTTCTCGACACTAGCCTTACGTTTCGCGGAGCTCGTGTTTGTTGGCAGTACGCCCGCGCTGAAAAAAAGGCCTCCTTCCCTTCCATTCCGCCCATTCGAAACTTGTGAAGCGAGCCATCGGACTCACCACCCTCAGCAATGCCCTTTCGCAGTCTTGCGTACATCAAATCGACCTCAGTTTCATGACTCAAGTAAGAAGACTGACCGATGCCGGGTTCCCGCTCTCGCTCTTGGGTGACCTCGCTGCGACCTTGCTTAAGTCCCTACGGGGCGATGCGCACCCCCCAAAGAAATCAAGAGACTGAAAGAAGGCCAGTGTTATTCCCTATATTCACGGGGTTTCACACGGCATCAAAAAAGTAGCAGGATGGATGGGAGTATCAGTCGTGTTCTCAGCTCCCAACAAGTTGAGCAGGATTTGCAAGCGCGTCAACTGTGAGGGACCAAAGAAGGCTCCGTGCAGCACAAAGCACGCGAGACCGTACGTGAAGTGCGCCGTGGGTGTAGTGTACGAGGTTCTCCTGTCCTGCGGTCGAACGTACATCGGCCAAACGGGGAGATGCATCAACACTCGACTGAGGGAACACGCAAACAATTTGAGCCACAAGCAGGGAAGCAACATGGCCCTTCATTGTGCTGAGTGCGGGTGTTCTCCGGACCTTTCATCTTGCAAAATTCTCCCTTGTGATCGCCAAGAGTTCACGCACCTCATTTTTGAAGCCCATTCAATCCTCAGTAAAAGCGACACATGTGTTAGCACAGCTTCGTTGGCACTAAGCAAGAAAGAGATTAGTTTTTTAGATGAAGCATCATAAAGTTCACGTGTATTTTACAGCTAGTGCTTTATTTCATTCATGACGAGTTCACCTTGTGAGCATTATCACTCATTTTTCTTCTTTTTTATGATGATGGTGACTGCGCATGAGCTGGAGGCCTGGTTTTTCTACTTATTGCCTTGCTGCAATAAAAACTTGTTGTTAGTAGTGCATCGTGTGTCGTCCCTTCTTGTCCCCGTTTTTTAAGCGCTGTTTTACCTTTCGATATAATTTCCTTGGCATCAATGTCTGTTAGTTCTAATTAATATTGTGTTCAACAAAGCAAACGAGCCCTTAAGTTTACACTTCTTTCCTTCATGTAACAGACAGTGTTTCACAAGGAAATTAAACAGATGTTCTCGAATAAGGGCTAAATCGCTAGACATTTGAAAGAAAAATACAATATTGTGGAAGAGGCTAACAACAGGAATACATGCATAGAAAGCTTATTAGTTGGGTCAGCTTGTTTACATTCACAATGATAAAACATGCACAGACGAGACACGTGAAACAGACGAGTGCTGTTAGGTCTGCTTTCTTTCGTCTACAGACGCCCGTGGTGTCGTCCTCATCCTCTCTTTCGTGTGCGTGTTCTTTAGCAGCAAACTATGCATACAGCATTATCCACTGTGCTGTATCACCGTAAATGAAGGTTTTTTGTGTGCACATATTGGTGCACTTTGGCTAAGACTCCATGTAAACACAGTGCCAAAACCATACGTCAAACTATTTAGAAATATTCAATTCTACTGTATTCTATGTGGTACACCACAAAGGTGCAGAAATGCAAAAAGATGCTGAGTGCAAGTAAGTCTGGCTGTTGAAGCTCTTCCCCAAGGAGATCAATATTTGTATAGCCTGATTATCTATGACATAGATATAAATAGACCTAACGAGGCATAAAAAATGCACAAATTGCTGACCAAAGAAGGTACATCGTATTATTTCTTAGGATAGCTACATGACTTCTAAACGAACACATCATGCCATGACGCTGCGAGGCACAGGCATCAAAGGAGTACTGATACGAATTTTAAATATTTTCGAATTGTTGCTTTAAATAAGAACACTGGTGTCCAGTACCCTAAAAAGAGTATTGTGATACCTGGGAATGAATTGAATATATTTTTATTAGCGCTACCTTAAAAAAAAACATTTTTTTGTTTTAACTTCAAGGGGGCAGCTTCTCAGTGATGTGTAATCACAGGCAGACAGCAAATCACGACGTACTAGCGGCAGACTTTTCATCTGCTCGTGATTCACGTAAACAATGATGAGTGAATTGTCGTCCAGTGACCACGACTGATTTCTGCGATTTAGGCTGCATCCAGGACCACAGGTCAGCAAAACATGTGGAGCTCACTCAGACTCACTCATGGAATGTTTTGCCCTTGGGACTCACTCCGACTCAGACTCACGGCTCCATCTGAGTCTTAGTGAGTCGACTCATGGGTTCTATAGCGTACAATTAGCTTCTTCGAACTTGGTGTAAATGCTCTTTAACACCAATATCTCACTTAATCGGTGCTGTACTCAGTGGTTACAATCCAGTGACGACTTTTGTTTAGAAAGAGGCAACCCACATGAGATATTTTAATCAAAAATTCCTGGGAAAGAGTTTTGGGGGGGCGGGGGGGGAAGAGGTCGCGGCACCCCCCTACTCCTCCGAAACTCACGCCTCTGATCAATAAATATTGAGCTGGCGTATGAACGCTGGTGCTTTGAAGTATGCGTGAGTCGGTGCGAGTATAAACGTGAAACCACGTAAGGCTGATAGTAAAGATAAGTTGCGTAAGTAGAGCTGTAGATCAGCACAAAAGTGTAGAGCTCACTCAGGCTCACTCAAGAAATACATTTTGAGCTTTGGGCTCACTCAGACTCACCAACATTTTCCTCAATCGGACTCACTTTGACTCACACTCACTAAAATTTTTCTCAACCAGACTCGCTCGCACTCAAACTCACCAAAATATTACTCACCCGGACTCACTCAAACTCAGACTCGCGGCTCAATCTCAGTCTGAGTGAGTCTACTCATGAGTGAGTTTGCCGACCTATGTGCAGGACAAAGAGTTCTGGAACTGTGTTGACTCGGGATAATGTCCCTTGCGTTGGGGCTGGCTTCCAGATTCTCGGCAACAAAAATTTTAAAATCAAAGTAAAATATTTGATACGTGGTGTCTGACTCCGGTGTGGAGGAGTGTTAACACTGCATGCCAAGGAAACGATAAATGTCCGTTTTGCGATGGCTCGAAATCATGTCACTACTACTTAAACGATTCAAATACAAAGATGGCAACTGAAAACAGGAGACAGCCCATGCTCTTAGCAAATGTGGCTGCAAGCTGCCAGCAAAAAGACACGTGCACTGCAAAAACAAGGACGCGCACTAAGTCGGAGAGTGTCAAGTGAGGAAGGCGATATACTAAGTGGTGGCCTGGGCGAGTTGGTAACTCAATATCGACATGAATGAAGAAAATAAAAGTGTCACAATTAACACAGCAGCAGATGAGAGGCCTGAAAGACACACTTGCGTACTCAAAACGGTAAGCGCATCAAGAAAAGGACAACGACAACGAACACAGAGAGTGGTACTTCCAACTGGTACTGTGAAATTAACACGCCATATGTGTAGTTTTCTTTGCTACGATGTGGTAACATCCCATGCCTCAGAACAGAGGCCACTAAAAAATTTTTGCAATTTTTTTTAGTCTAGCTTATTTCGCTAAATATTGTAAATCTTAACATTTGCACGGAACCAGGATGACAAAGTTAAAATCTCTTGCGATCATGCAGGAAATGTTTTTTGACCGAGCGCTCTAATGTCGCTCTCGAAGAAAGTGTTTGCGTTTTTGCAAAACCAATGGTTTTTGTTGTTATCTTCTGACGACCTCCCTTTTTTTTTCAGTTAGGTTGTACCTCTTGACGCACACCGTTTTCAGGTCCCATTCCTTGTTGCTTCATTCCTATTCATTTGTGCTGGCTGCTACTTTGAAACCCACATTAATTTCATGTCACCATCTCCACTTAGTCAATTTTGCCTTCGATAGCATATTCGTGTGCTTGGTCAAAAACGATTCCTGTATGATATCAAAAGCTTTTTGCTTCATCGCCCTGAATTTGTGTGAATGTTAACATTTTTTATCTTTAGAGAAATAAGCAAGGCTACATGCATAAGAAAAATTTTTCAATATCATGTGTTCTCAAGCATGCGTTTTACCATGTGATGAGCGAAGAAAACCACATATGTGGCGTCTTCGTTTTGCAATAACTATCAGTGGGAAGTAGCTCTCTGTGAGTTCGTTCTCGTTTACCTTGTCTTGGTGCATTTATCAGTTTCAGCATGTCGCTTTACCAACTTGCTCGGACCCGGATTCTCGTGCAACGCACTTGAATACCTGCCAATCAGGGGACCTCAAAGGTGAAAGGGAGTGGGGTGGGGGGGGGGGGGGGTCGGAGCCGGCCCCATAAATTGACATAATAGGTAGGGGGGGGCGCCCCCCACTGAAGGGGAACCCTGCGCACGCGGATGCTGTTGCTTGGCTGCTTTTCGTTATTGCTTTCGATGAATGCAGTAACCTTACATACAGCTAGTAATGATGTCCAGTAAAGTTCTGAGACGTCAGCGATCGTACTGGTACACGCAATTATACGGTGCGTGCAATGAAGGGTCATAGCTTGCCGTGTTCACCTGACAGCGAGTAGCCCCTTCCTAATCTTAGTACGTACGTTCTTTCGCACGACAGCAAGGTACCATGGCGAACACCATTAGAACAAGGTTCAGAAATTTTAGAATCTCTCTCATTTGTCATCGTTATTTTCTTTACGTATACGTAGAGAAGGCTATATTTCGGGATATTGATCGCCGCGCCTGTACTACCAAAGTTCGCCGAAATTCAGGAGTCCCGCGGGCAAATCGGGAGAGTTGGCAGGCATGCACTTGTAGCGCTTCGTTGCTCGCAAGCACGAAAGCTTACCTTTTCAGCAATAGGACGAAATCCAAAAGCGCTCTCCGTGCGGCTCCCAGCGTACACTTCGTTGAATGCTTGATCGGAATCACTCAGCTTACGGCGAGCGCTAGCTTCAACGGAAGCCGTTGACAGAGGAGACGCACTGCGCCGCACCGTAGTCGTTAATCCGTACTTGCCGATCCACCACGGATTCGGAGACTGCAGTGACACGCACTACATCTTTTGTACGCGTGAACTACGTCACCGTGGACGCCGTCGAAGTACACATCCAAAACAAAGCAAGTGAATCGTAGAACAATACGCCACCGTTGGCATGCAACAAGCGCGCGCACATGTGAACAACAGATTCAAACATGGATTCAAAGGTCGCTTGTTGATGATGATCGTGATGCGCAGTTGCCCTGAGTCCGAAACCGAAATCCATCGCCTCCGAGATTAATATCACTATAGCAGTGAATTGACTTTAGCAGCGCCGTTTTATAATAATCTTTCAAAACAAAAAAACCAAAGCATATTGTAATATTTTATGTTTAACAACATGTTTGTGCTAGTAGAGCTTTAAAGAGTGTTTTTTTTTTCTTTTTTTAAGCTACTGCTGACGTGAGCAGGTGGCAAATTCGTGGCCTTCGAGATTCACATTTTTCTTTTTCCGAGTAGAGCGTCGTCGGGGCATTGTTTCGACGAGTTGGAGTTAAAATTTCGTTACCTGTGCATCATAGATTTAACCAGGAGGCTAGGGAAGGGCGGGGGGGGGGGGGGGGGAGGGTGTGGTGTTTGGTATTCGACTCACCCCCCGCCCCTTTCTATGTTTATTTGGACCCGCATGTGTGCAAGCACTGGCAAAAATGTACTTACATACAGAAAGGTCGGACCCCCCTTCTCTCTCTGTCTCTCTCCCTCCCCTCCCCCCTGTCCCTGCATAAAGTCTGGCCACGCCCCTGCTGTGCTAACAGCCTGTTTTTAAATAACATTGCACCATTCAGCAATCGCTGATAAGATGTTGGAGAATACGCTCTTTTTACCGACGCAGTAGCAATGAAGCTTGCTTTTATTTCATGTGGTGAATTTCGTGCAAGCATACGAATGTGTTATAGCTGTGTGCAGGCCCGTAGCCAGGGGGGGGGGGGGGCAGCCCCCTCCCCCGAAATTCGGATGGAAGGGGGGTGTTTTACCCAGGAAATATAATGAAAATGGGTGTTTTTCAAGGCTTTCAACAAGTGCCCCCCCCCCCCCCCTCCCCTCCCCTTCCACCGAAAAACATTCCTGGCTACGGGCCTGACTGTGTGCATTGTAAGGCAATGGTAAGGGCTGTCACTGACATTTAGCAGAGCGAGGAATTGGGCTAGTTGGTGGTGGTTCATGGTTTCTTGTTGCGCTGCGAATGAGTTGCGAGTTTGCGCACCACCTGTCCTGTAGTCCCTGTATCGTCCTCGTCTCGTCATTCGCAGCGCAACAAGAAATCATGAACCTGTCAAGCACAATGCCACAAGTCAACAGCGGTTCCTCCTTCTTGTGGCACGGGTACATTGTTCTAGTGTCGTCTGTGATCATTCAAATGTACAATGTACGACCCACGAGGGTTCCTCGACCAAAATAAAATAAAAAAAAATTTAAAAAAAAATAAAGCGCCCGCAGAGTGATGCGTCCCATTGGAGAAGTTCACTTGTGGTGCTTCGCGGGTGTGCGCCTAAACTGTGCTGCGACGTGCCATGCGTGTACAGCAGCTGCAGCAGAGTGAGCTCAGACAGTTCAATGTAAACATGCCTAGTTTCATGGTAATACGTACGCTGCATACTGTCACTTTGAACTGATCCGTGATCATAAGTTTAAATATAACTCACTGATAAAACCAGCGACTTCTGAATTGATGTGAAATACTTCAATGTACAGGAATATGTGCACCACACTGTAAATAAAACAGGTGTTCTAAAAGAAAAACTCATTGTGATTTCAAATTAGAAAACGCGCATGATGACCTGTCGAAAACAGTGTGTAATCGTTTCATGATATGTTTAAGCGCAACACCATCTCTTTTACCGTCCTTTCAGTGAGAATGATGAATGGTTACGAGGGGCTGCAAAATACTTTTTTAGTATGAATCACACAAGGTCAACCCATGAAGCCGTTGAACGTGTGAGGAATCTTGTGAATAATGCAAACAAGAGAATGGTACATTAAATGTGGTATATAGCGCGGTATATGTCGGCGAATAAAAAGTGAAATGAAAACAAAAGCCGGAACACCGATCTTTTCACTGAAAAGTTGTTATGCGGTTTGATTGCATCCGTGGCATGTGATACGTATTGATGCTTCTAAAAAAAAAAAAAAAAAAAAAAAAAAAAAAAAAAAAAAAAAAAAAAAACAATAGGTGTAACATTTAAAGAAACACCCTAGGGTGGAATTTGTGAACATACACCCTAGGGTGTAATTTGTGATAATACACCTATACTACACCCAAAAATGAAAAAAGGGTGTACAAAGGGTGGTTTACGTGAAATTCCACCCTTTTGGATAATCTTGGCAAAAAAAATGGGTGTCCGATGGGTGTTTTATCGAAAATCCACCCTTAAGGGTGTGAAACGGTTTACAGTGCAGAATCTATCTTGCTCAGCGTTCGTGATACTGCCGTCAGCCTTGACAGGAGTGATTTTGGTGGAACCCAACCTTACTGTGTTGTGTTTTAAGAACACTAGAGGTTGATCTTTGCACAATTCACGGAGATCTATTCAACCACAGCAGGCAAAATACGAATATAAATATCTGTGAAGTCACAATGACATGCCAGCACTGAAGCAGTGGCGCAAAAATAGGATAATTGAACTCTTACATTTGTGTTATGAATATAGTATCTTATGTCAGCTAAAGTGATGGAAATATTTGTTTTTTTTGGGAAATCAATAAGAAAATAACATATCTCTCGACGATGATTCACTCTTTCTTCTCGGTTTCTGTGGTGACACTGAGGTCGAGAGTGCGTACCATAGCCGAGACGATATGGTATTAAGGAACGCGTGGTCGCCTCAGAAAACCGGTCAGCTGACGCCTGATCTGACAGATTTGCATTGTCTTCGCCACGTTCACTGCCATCTTCAGTATTTAACCCTTTGTGCGGCAGTGGGACACATACGTCCCACTTTTCCGTCTACAGAAAAAAATTTCTCCCACATCACCTGTTGCAATTAGCGCAACATTAAGTCACTCATATCTTACCCAGGTGTTCGTAATCTCGAAAAAAATTCTTTTACCACGCTTTCGAAGGGCGGATGTAGTGTTACAATAGCGTTGAATTTCGGCAATTTTTTTATCGCTTCTGAATTTTCCTCTTCTTGAGACATACAACCTACCAATCTAAATGCCGGATAATTTCCTCTTTTTCTGGTTTTTGAGAGAGGCCATCTTAGCTTCCAGTCATCACGTGTTTTTTAAATTTGCGAAATAACTTGACCGATAAATGGATCTGACCAATCCCCTGCAAAATTATGCCGCTAATCCCGTAGCGCAATTGCGGATATTAATGCGTGGAAATATTTTTCTTGACATCATATACCTCTTGAAATGTAGGCACATGTTCAGGGACAACATCTGTACTCGACAATTTTGACAGCAAAAGCAAGGACAGCCAAATGGACGAAAAAAAAAGTGGTTGATGCATGCGGTGAAGTAAGCTTTACAGGAACATACCACAGCGCTTTGAAGGCTCAAGAGACGCCACTGCAGGCGGCCTTCTCCTGCTGAAATGACGTCCGCAACACTTTTCTCTTCACAACTTTAGAAGTGATACTCTGTGCCACTTGCTTCGGCCGTTTCATCCCGAAATTCCCGTTGATGCAATCGCGAGATGGTGCCCTCATGAGGCAGTGGGACAGTGTTTTCCCACTTTTTAAAAACACTCTCATGAGTCAGTGGGACATATATGTCCCACTTTTTTTCAGTAAACTACTGGTTTGATGTTGATGAAATTTGTTTCATACTGTTTCTTATTAGTTTATATCAATAAAGCACAGCCGGTTTTTGCATCACCATGTCAAAAATATAGCACGACCTACAAAGGGTTAAGAGCTGTGGTAAAAGCAGTGCGAATTATGAGCCGACTTGCATTAGTCAAGCGCGTGAATCATAGGGAAAGATGCTCTACGTGCGTGCTTGCGATCAATTTCAAGGTATTCTCAGATAAGCTGAAAATAAGTGCCTATTTTTTTGTCTTTTGTGCTTGCAGAAAAGAATTGGAAGGATCCACAACGTAAGAACCTTCTGTGTAATATTCTACTTACACAACTGAGAACCACAAGGTCGCGAAATATAATGAAATCAGCCTGTCGTAATACTGCGTAGTGAAATCTCCTGGCACTAACAAAAACATCACAAGGTCGCGAAATATAATGAAACCAGCCTGTCGTAATACTGCGTAGTGAAATCTCCTGGCACTAACAAAAACATCATCAGATAATGGAGAACTACAACGATCATTTCATAAATCTTTGTTGCAGGTCCGTAGCCAGGAAGGGGGGGGGGGGGGGGGCGGGTTCACCGGGAATATAAAAAATTAAAATATATAGTTTCAAGGCCTTCAGCAATTGCTCCCCCCCCCCCCCCGAAAAAAATTCCTGGCTACGGGCCTGCTTTGTTGCAAATAATTTGTTGTCACATTTGTATAATCTCTAGTGTGTGTGGCCCTGATGTCGCGAAATATAATGCAGACAATTTATCAGAACATAGCACAAGGAAACCATGTTGTTTTGCATCGACAAGAGAACATAAAGAAAATGGCCAACTATAACGATCCTTTCATACGTTGTCATACTTGTCTCGTGTGGATCTAACGGAGTTCGTACTTTTCCAGAGCTTATGACAGCAATGATTCGGCTCTAGACATGCGAAGATGGGCAGTGGACCGGAAGAAAGCATTCGTCATCGATTCCATGTGAGTTTTGAACACACGTGATCCTCACGCGATCTCTTTTTAAACGCGAAGCAGTTCTTAGCGAACTTCGGCGACTTTGAGCGTATCTATCTATCTATCTATCTATCTATCTATCTATCTATCTATCTATCTATCTATCTATCTATCTATCTATCTATCTATCTATCTATCTATCTATCTATCTATCTCTGTCTATCTATCTATCTATCTGTCTATCTATCTATCTATCTATCTATCTATCTATCTATCTATCTATCTATCTATCTATCTATCTATCTATCTATCTATCTATCTATCTATGTAGCCGCCTACGACTTTGTGCTCTCCCGGCCGCATCGTTCATGGGATTTACACCAAAATTGGTATGGCATAACATGACTGTATGACGAACATGAATGACTGGTCATATCGTGAAAATCATGAATAACTTGTCATGAAAAGTATGATTTACACGCCATGGCCGTAGTGTTCCTGAGGCCGTTTTCTTGATATACTCAAAAATTGGTACGATGAGACATTTCTGCATGGCCAACATAAATGACAAATGGTAATATGGAACTCATGACATGTCATCTGCAGCATGACTTGCATGCCACGCTCATGGCACGCTCACGGCCGTGTCGCTAGCTTGATATACACCAAATCTGGTGTTGCGTGACGTGACTGTATGACGAACATAAATGCCAAATGGTAATATGGAAATCATGACATGTCATGTGCAACATGACTTGGATGCCACGCTCATGGCACGTTCGCAGACGTTTCGCTAGCTTGATATACACCAAAACTGGTATTGCGGGACGTGACTGTATAACGAACATAAGTGGCAGATCCTAACATGTAAATTATGATATGCATATTAAGGCGAAAGCCTTTAATGTCTCATGCCCACGTCCGTCCGTCTGCCCGTCCGTCCATCCCTCCGTCCGTCCCTCCGGCCGTGCCGTGGCACGGTGCCAGGTGGCCGCCAGGGTGCGCGAACGGATGCCGGTCGCGTCGGACTCTACAGCGCTCGCGCTTTGCTGTCGTAGCTTCGTTGTGCCCAGCGTGTCCAATCATGCAAGGAGGGAGACGCGCGCATCGCGTTCCATTTTGACCGACCCCGTCCCAATGGGCACAGGCGTTCGCGAAACACACTTTGCAATTTACAAAGTGTCCCTCACTGTAAGCGCTGGGACGCGGATGGCGTCTGCACGATGCGCAATGCGCGAGAAAACGAACGCATGCGAAACGGAGGCAGATTAGTCTCGCGTCTCGCTGCGATTCCCGGTAAAAAATTAAAAAAAGACGCACACATTCCGTTTGTGTGCCATCCAACTAAGAGTGTAAAAAAAAAAAGACATGGCATAGTCAGTCGAATGGCCACAAGCTTTCGCCGAACACACTTTGGAATGTCCAAAGTGTCCTTCATTGTTATGTACAGCATGATTTGCTCCTTGCTGGCTGCTTCGCATTATATCGATTCCCACAGTGCGTGGGATCTGCCGGTTGTTTGATGTTCGTTTGTGTGTGTTAAATGTGTGTTAAGTAGTCCGATTCTCCTTTGCGCCTTGCGTTAGTAATAGTATGCGGGCGTGTACACATACAAACCTGAAACTTCGGAGGTGGGGGTGGGGGTGGATGTTGCAGCAGAAAGTCATAACTGAGAGTATAATGCTGATTATGCAGAGAGAAAAGCTGTGATACACACGTCAGGTTAAATTTCATGCACAATCTTATAGGGCCATAAAGAGCCCATGTCGAACCATGTGGGTAGCTTTATCCTCATGTTTTATATGTTCATAATTAAGTGAATAACGACAGGAAAAAAATAACTTCCATAGTGTTTATGACAGTATACTGAAGTCCTTGCTTGTGAATAGAGTTGCGGTCTGGGTGAGTTGGTTCTTGGGGATTTGAACCAGCCAAAACACGAAACACAAAAAGTGGCACACACAACAACTGGACACAGACGTTGGCCACTTCTACTAGATTTTTTCACTAGAACTCTAGTCAATAATCTAGGGACTTCTAACTTCTACTATCTCGTTACCAAAGTTCGGCGTTTTTTATGCTCTTCGAGCTGCGCGCGTGTGCCTGGTTTTCTGAGATTATTTTCAATAAAGAAACGTTGGTTCAGTCGTGTGTGCCACTTCACTCTTGTGTGTTTCGTTTTTCGGATGGATCAGATTACTATATGACATGTATAAATACAGTGCAAGATCCAACAATCCGACCTTGGCATTGTGCTACGAACCTTCGCCCCCCCCCCCTGAAGGGGAACCCTGCGCACGCTTATGTTTGTATGCATGCATATATGTATGGATTCGCAGTGCCGATGAGGTCAAGAAGGTAAAGGAGACCCGTGCGAAGGGCCAGCACCATCATCCAGCTCCCGGGGATGCATCCTGATTGGCTGCCCGGCACACAACGCTTCCACCAAGCGCCGCCTCCAGTTCTAAATGGGCGCTGCATTATTTTGCGATATTCTAGTTTTGATAGGCTCTGCCAATATACGTTGTATTGCACGTTTCCCACACTTTTCAGAATATTGTATATTAGCTAATTCACTAAGCCGCTAGTGTTTGGTGCGCAAAGAAAAGTGAAAACAATACATACCTAATGTGTTTACATGAATTTTCCTTTCTTTTTTTTGTGCTCTCTCTTCATATACCATTCAGCGGCGGTGGCTACGTTTGTGTACGCAATTTATTTATCCTAGCTGTGTCGACTTGTGGCCAAAAGAGAACAAAATACATTGTTCATTAGATGAACTGAACCTTCTGCATAGTCAATATGACTTGAGTTAACCACAGTCTGCTGCGTATGACTGTAGCCGATCACTTTGGTGAAGGCACTATGATGTTTGATGGGTCGTTCGACGCGCCACGTTCCAGAGCCAACGTCAAAAGCATTACTTTTCTTGTCTCGAAATTAATGCAACGAATAACTAATTGCGCACACATCAGGAGCATATGAGTTCATTCTTTTTATGCATAAATGAAACATGACTGACTGCAGAATGATGAAGTATTTATTACATGCAAATTACAATTGCTGAAACTCGCACAGAACAATACATTACTTCTATTCCTTTCTTGGAATGTAATATTGCGTGCATTGGAATTTATTGAAATTTCACACATTCGTCGACAGCGCTTCATAATTCGCGCCTGAAAGGAATATTACCGATTCAGCATAATGTATAACATTCCTTGCTAAACTCTTATTTGTTAACGAACAAGTTTACAGGCTATTATATGCCCAATGACCTATTCAAACGTGTAGTTCATTGCTTTGCTGTTGTTTTTGCTTACAAATGTACTACGCCTCTTTCTTTGTCAATTAGTCAATTAACATGGACTCCTCTGTACTTTGTATGCCCTCTCCTGCATAGTACTGAATAGGCCTACAGTAGTGAATGAACAAATAAATAAATAAAGCCATTTTCCAGCTCAGATCATTTCTTCAAGCACTGTTTGGCGTCAACTTATTGCCCTTTGTCTATATGCTCCGCAAATACAATGGAGAGCTGGCAACTCCTTTGTCTAGAAGTAATCAAACAAGGCGACATCAGAAGCTCTGGTGCCCTGCCACTCTTCAAATATTGCACGCGATGTGACTGTACAGTCCCTCTTGAATAATCTGATGAGATACAAAACTGGCTCACCAAATCACTTATGAAGAACTAATATCATAATATATATAATAAAACAAAGACCCAGCAGGACAACATTGCAAACATTACAAATGTTACCGATGCGTCATATTGCCACAGGATACTTGAAGTCGAATGTCTGGTGGTACTGTGAGCATGAAATTCAATACTTAAGTCAACATTATTCCTCATTTTTTCATACCAATTCGTTCTGCAAAAGAGGTTAAAAGGATATACTCGATCAAAGTTAACGCTTCTCTCATGTGACCCGTAAGAGGATAGCACCACAATTATGTGCATCTTGCACAGGAATCATACCAACCGAGTTGCGGTACACGGCTGAAGCATCCGCTAATGTAGTTCCAGTGAGTGTACGATTAGAGCATTGCACTTTTTCTGCTACGCAAGTCTTAGTTCGCTCGCAAACGTGCAGCTGGGTTGGTGGCGCCACTTTGTATTGCAGAGTTCAATCAGACAACCACTGATCTGAGTAACCAAGTTTACACCACATTACTAGTGGTGTACGTTTTTCAGCAGCGGCATTTGCTTTTCTAGATGTCTTTCCTTGTTCCCAAAAGTGATCATGCAACAGTAAAACATGTCACTGAGGTGGGAGTATGCACTGAAACTCGGTCGCAATGTGGCATTGAGGTGCGCCTGGCCAGGCGCCATTTTTCGGGTTATCACGCAGCAGACGACACATGCTGCTACTGTGTTTACTGTGTTTATGTGATGGGTGTTGCGTGGTGTTCCCTGGCTTTCGGTGTCCTCGTGTGTTGCATTCACAATACTACGGCGTTGGAAGTTTCCTCTACTACTGCTAAGGATGTGTCTTCTGCTGTCTGACAACTTCAAAAATGGCGCCCGGCCCAGCGCTACACAGCACCACAATGCGGCTCAGTTTCAGTGCGTACTCCGTATACGAAGTGTCAAAACCTGTCACCAACAGTGTCTCGTAACCCCAAACCTCATTGCTTATAGTATACTAGACAGGTACAAATCTTAGCAGGAGCACTGGAGCGTGGCCTCCGGAATTAACTCCTGCAGTGTGTTGCCAGAGCAACGCGCAGAAACCACGGCTAGATAATATGTACTTAACACACTCTTTGTGGCTTCAGTGTTCGCAGCCACGCCTACTGCAGGACTAAACGTGCCTCAGGGAACAAAAAGTGGAATGAGGGCACTTATTTGCAGCCATCCAAGTCTGCGAGAGTTGAGGGGAGCAAAGAGCAGGTGCACTGCTAAAGACATCTAATGACAACATCATGCTGTGCACCCATCAAGCTGTGTTGAAAGCTGTGACACACATGCTATAAAATAAAGCTAGCGGAGGTGCCGAAAAATAAAAAGCTCGTCGCGAGTGCAAGGCACAGCATATGATAGCAAAAAACTAGAATGATATAATAAAGTAAGGCTAACAGCTCACTGTTTTCGAATGCGCTCTGGCGTAGCTCAACAAAACACTGGCGTTAGGAAACGTGCAGCGAGCGAAGCCTATCGCTTCATCACAAACCGGGCGGTGAGAACACAACGGCATCGAGCCGTCTGCTGATCCCCTCTACAGATAAGGCAGGCACGAGCGCACGCGACCCCGCCCGGCAGGTCGAAGTACGCAGCGCCTGCATGATCTACGCAGCCATCCCCCTCACT
>JALIZH010025722.1:0-52092 GCA_030522465.1 Rhipicephalus appendiculatus
GTGTAGTGGAATGAAAACAGTTATAAAAGCATATAAAGTAAGGCCCTCTTTAATAGAGTCATGTGTGCGTGAGCCACCATATTATGAATCACCTACGAAAACAAGCTCTTCATTGGACATGGGCTTTGCTATGCTCAGCATTGGCTGGGTGTACTTGACTAATGAAGAGACAGGCCCGTAGCCAGGGGGGGAGCCCTATTCCTCCCCCCCCCGAAATTTGTATGGACAAGTGTTTTACCGAGAATAGGTAATAACAATAGAGGGGTTTTTCAAGGCCTTCAACAAGTCCCCCCCCCCCCCCCGAAAAAAATTCCTCGCTACGGGCCTAAATGAAGAACTTGTCAGATTGCCGAAAACCCGGAAAACGTATATATCAGAGATAGAGAATGGAAGGGTCTGATGAAATTCTCTCAATTTTCGGTAGTCGTAGTGTCTCTTTGATACTGCATGCTGAAATTTACTTCGACAGTGGCAAAACTCTTCGCTCATTGGTATTAATTCGCGAAACAAGATGGCGACACCAGGAACCAGGCCGCTACTCCGACTTCGCCTTCGCCCTTTTTTCCTGGTGAAGTGCGTTTTTAATACTCGTGAGCCCCACAAGCTGAATACAGCATATAAAGGGATGCGTGCACTCCCACACACCACGCCTGTTTTCCCGACCAGAGTACCCGCACATAGATGTAAGAGACTGTGGATCAGTCTTAACGATTTGCTGCGAACACAATTAGCCAGTAGAGCCGGGCAATTGATGACTGAATTATGATCCCTGCGTAAAGTAAGAAATTTTTTTAGAAGACATTTAACCAATGGATTTATACACATCCCAGCGGCTGCGCCATACTAGTTTTCAGTCGCCAACTGCAAGGATATGTAACATAATTTCATTATAGGTAGCAGCTACGACCGATCTGATCGGACATTTCCGATGTACATCAGTGACAATTTTTCTAAACACTGTGTGAACAAACTGTGTTCCTAATAGTTTAGTCCGCCGCGGTGGTGTAGCGGTCATGGTGCTTGGCAGGTAATCCGAAAATTGTGGGTTCGATGCCGGCCGCGGCGGTCGCATGTCGATGGATCCCTTACAAAAAATCTTATTGAAAAATAATTGAAACGCCATTGCTCAATGTTACCATATTGTACTGAATAGTCGTTGTCGGTCCATTGAAAAGTCATTGAGCTTATTGTTGACACGTATAGAATATTGGCCACCGATCTTTTACCAAAATTTTATTGACATAAAAGTAGTTGAATGGTTGTCGACTTGTTATTGAAAGTACATGGAGCATTGATTTCATTCATTGACAGCTCTAATGAATAATTATTGACTTACAATTGAAGCAGCAGTGAAATTCGATTATGTATTTATTGAAAGTGCACGTACTGTACGTTTTAATAGTTGCTGAATTTTTGTACATATACAAGTGCAATATGCTACCGCAATACGAACAATGCGTACTGAGGCACATGCACTGAGGCACAGGCCTCAGTAGGCATTGTCCAAAAGGTATTTCACAGAACTTGAATAAGAGCTGCTGGGTGCGCTTACGTAGATTTTATATGAGCGCACAGCTGTCTGTACATGCGCACTGTGATGTACAACGTATGCTTGCATAAAGATCTACAGTAGGCCTGCACAGTTCGCGTGTTATAGCAGAAACTTTATCGCCAGCTATAACGCTTCAATTCTGCCAAAACACGTGAAAACCTGGAAACACAGTAAACTTAGCGAAAACTAAAATATGGACACGGGCACAAAAGCAAATTGAATTACTCATACACAGTCACTCGGAGAAGTCAACTTTTTCATAAGTTCTGTGACCTTTCGTTTTCTTTCAAGAGGCCCAACAAAAGAAAAACGCAAATGTGCGGACATGTACCTTTATTAAAGCGAAAAACTGCAAAAACCACATCATCAGAGAAGAAAACCATAACTTAATTGGTGTAGCGTTTGTTTCAACACGTAAAGGGTGAGTCCTTCCTGCAAAAAATATGAAAAAAAAAAGGAAATTGTGACAAATTACAACCAAGAAGTCGGTGTGAAAAGGCGAAAACTCGATCACATCATACGGCTGCAGAAGGGCGAACATGCTACAAATGACCAGGCTGAAGCGACACGCGAGTACACGTTTTTTTATTGCCCCTCTCGATAGATGCAAGCTTTACAGAGCGCGGATATTAACATAGAAGGGAAACGCTAAGCCACAGATTTGAAGGCGCGCGTCGACACACACTAGGCAGAGTAACATCATAGCACATAAAAAAGACGCATATCTCCTCGCCCCGGAACACGATTCAACACTCGCCCTCACATATTCGAAACACTACTAGACTAGCGCATCCCGCTATCGGAAATAGCACTGTGCAGAAAGACACAACTGTGCTGGTACAAACATTTTCTTACCCGCAAACTTGCTGGAGACAAAACAAAGAACACGACACCTGTCGTAATAGCGTGTGCCTAATTATGAGGCACAAGCAGTTTTGAAGACGCAAAAAAGTAGTGCATGCGCTCGAATGTAAGCGTTAATGCATACCTTGAAACAAGCTCAAATAAGCGCGCCAATAAGTCAGTATGTTCGAAACTGAACAGAAATGAAAAGCTACATTTATATTAGGACAGTTCAATCATGATGGCACAACACTAACGCAGTCAAGTACTTCTGAAACATGTCGCACATGCAGCCGATGTAGCAACAAAACACGCGTTTTTATTCTTCATGGTTTTCGAATAAAAGGGTGTACAGGTAAAGAAAACGAACTCACCTTCGATGATGGCAGAGGCCCGTAGTTTTTTAATCCGCATATTCCAGGAGTGGCAAAAGCACATCAAGGTGATCGCGTCCATTCCTGCAGCTAAGCAGAAATGAAACTGCGAGAGTCGCGCACGCAAGCTGAGACGTCCATTTCTCCGTCGGAACGATTACGGAACTAAGCCTCACAGTCCGCGCAGCCGCTACTCGCAGAGGAACGTACTTGCATGCAGGTCCACAACTGCTGAACATGCCACGGAGTAGCTTCTTCACAAGCGCGTTCATACCTTCCATGAATCACGGTATTTACACTGCACGAAATAAAGCGAGAGGAGGCGAGCGCGTCACCACACGCGACCGGCACGTCGGAATTCAATGCGCTCAACTGACACAGACGGCAGGGCGGATATCCATCCGCGCTGTCGTTGTCAACGCCGCTGCGAAGCCCGTTAGGTAGTTAGGCTGTTATCGCTGTCATTAGTTCCGTAAAGCTTACTGGTTAAACACCTTTGAACACTTCATGATTATGACTGCCGACGCAATCCAACACCTCACAAATTTATCCTCTTGCGCGCTACTTTCTTCGTCGCAATATGACATGGCGCGCAGGCTAGCAAGTTGCAACATGTTGCGGCGTTGCCGCGTTGCCGCGGTTTCTGCAAGGAGCGCATGGCGCGGGTGGCGTTCGTTCGCCAACAGCAGGAGTAGTAATAAAACAAAATGTAAAGGGAAGATAGTCGCCGGTACATCACGTTCATCTGATATCTCGTTGCGGTGAGGTTTGAGATACACGGTCTTATCGACACCGCGTGCAGGCAGGCGTCGCATTCTGCGCCGAGGCCCCCCGCGATCCTTTGGGAGATACCTTTATGTCATCTCATCGTGTTGCGCGCGTCCGCGGCGGTACATGAATGATGCCTACCTTAAAGAACTGCATATGAACGTTATATTCTCAAACCACTATTCCTTTGGGGCCACCGCAGTCGAGCAGTGCTTGCAGTTCTGGGCTGTTGCCGAATATCTATCGCGGGTTCCATCCCGGCCGCGGCAGTAGCATTTTGACGGGAGTTCGTTAAAGAGATCGTTATGCAGAAATCCCAATGTCGATGGCGGCGTCGACTTCAATGTTGAGCGAAAGACCAGCGTTGGCCCTGAGCGAAAATTTGAGGTAGATGCAAATAAAGAGAAGAGCCGTGGGTCGTTTGCAATTTGGCTTTGCGGCACAGTAAGTCTCCACCGAGAAGCGAGAGCAGACTAGCGATTGTGAAAGCGATATGGCGCGTGCGCGCTTTTGTGTGTGTGTGTGTGTGTGTGTGTGTGTGTGTGTGTGTGTGTGTGTGTGTGTGTGTGTGTGTGTGTGTGTGTGTGTGCGCGTGTGCGTGCGTGCGTGCGTGTGTGTGTGTGTGTGTGTGGGGGGGGGGGGGGTATCGCGTAAGGGGGGTCCCCCCATTTTTTTTGAAGTAGGCAGAAATGCTGGAGGCTGTTAACATTCAGGTGCATGTTAAAAAGCCCCAGGCGTTTGAACTTTCCGGAACCCTCCACAGCGGAGTGCCTCACAATCATATTGTGGTTTTGGCGCATACAACCCCAGCAATTAATTAATCAAGCTTTGTGTATTCAGCGGCAGTGCAGTTGCTGCCCACGGCTGTGTACATGGACGTTACACTTTTACTGCGTTGTTTGCGTTACTGCAGCAAGAAGTCAGCTATAGCATTGTTGTCGCCTGAATAGTCATGTGGTGAGTCGTTCGGTTAGAGCTAATTAAACGCACAGGCTGGAGAAATCACGTTGCCAAACGTATATAGCTAGTAGAGCACTGCACGGGCCGTGATTCTCGGCCCGGGCCCGGCCCGAGCCCGGCACTCGTTGAAGTTTACCCACCCGAGCCCGGCCCGGTGTCTCAAAAGCAAAACCCGGGCCCGGCCCGAACCCTCCCGAGAAAAAATTGCACCTACCCGGCCCGGCCCGGCCCGACCGCAGATCGGGCCCGAGAGGGGCCCGAGCCAATAATATAGGAGGTGTTGCCCGAACATGGTATCGGCATCAAGGCGTTTCAAGCAGCAAATACCAACGTTTTGTTCGCGCAAGCTGCGCTAACAAGTGCGCTTTAATTTGGGATAATTACTTGCAAAAAAAGGGCATCGCTTTGGTAACAATTGAGCGGACATACTGGATATGATGAGCGCTTGTTCTGCCGCGTGTTACTGTGCGTATTTTTTTCTACAAATGCAATGAGAATCATCATGAGCGTTGGGTAGCACATATTCTTGCGAGAAAAAAGAATTACAGCACGCATTCAGTTTCAACAGACAGCGCAATAAGAACACAGAAGACCTAGCACTGAAGCCAGCTCTCTTCAGTTTGTTCTTATTGCGCTGTGTAAATAATTTAAAGCAAGCTCTTCCCTCTTACACAATCGTGCACCCTTCTGGATATGTAGCACCTGTCTTCATCGCAGCTGCACCTTGCCACGGCTGGACAAATAGAGAACAAATGACAAATTTGTTACCTTTGCTGTAAGTACACTAACCGAGATTAACAGTTATAACGAACCACGTGCACCGTGGATACTTTTCGAAATACGTATACACAGCCGAACGGTCGAAGCAAACTACAGTTAAAGGGCGTTAATTCTGTCTTCACCGTACCGGAAAAAAACGTCCAAATTAACCAAATGCCGAATTATCGAAAATATCAAAGACACCAATAAACAAGAGTCTCTTTCATCACTTCGTTTTCATTTTCTTGATGAATACGTAAATCCAGTACTTAGTTTGCATAAGAGCTGCATAAAGGTCGCAAGTTTCATCATTCGGGACTTTGTTCAGATGTGATCGGGCTCAAGACCATCCTGTATTAATGCAAAATATGCTGTAAACCCACCCCCTCATAGCCTACTGCCTCCGCCAACACCACGTGCATGTGAGCATAATTTTTTTCGCCGGAAAAATGGCCGGCACCTTATCGTTAGTCCACCACAATGCAGCAGACGAGTTTTATGCCAGCATACGGACTGCATGTGAAAGCATGGCAGAATGTGATATTGTGCGCGCATAGCCCGGAATCAAAAAGAAAGCTACTGAGTGCCGAGTCCGTTGTCGACGAAACTATTGTCGCTAAAGGCACGATCATAATGTCCAGGCAGTTCTGAAGGGATGCGCGCTGCCTATGTCCTGATTCGAAATGAAGTTGCTGAGCACCGCAAGCCCAATCATGGATGGCAACTACGCAGTTCTAATAGACGCGGTCAAAACGAAACCACTGCTTGTCGCAGCCTTAACCCCAGTCGCTATCGACTTGCTCATCGATAGCGACCATGCAGTTCGCATGCGCCGTGTAAAATCGAAAACAAAACAAGTTTGCTGCAGCTGCTGAAGCCTTCATTGCCAACGACACGACTGTGGTAAGATTGTGGATGGCGACCACGCCTTTGTGAAGGCCCGCGGTCGTTTCCGGTTTTCGCGAGCGTCGTTTTCGCTCCTTTGCGTCGCAAATTGGCGGCTCTTCGTTTGGCGCGCTCCGACAATCATCCAAATTAACCCCCGTTGCGGAAAAACATGACGGAGTTAACCAGAGTTTGGTGCCAATAAACAACACACGTGTTTGTCGAGACCAGAGAACACGTCCCATTTATCCGATTTTTCGAATAAACGGGAATCAAATTAAAAAGCTTTTACTGTATTTGTTAGACAATTTTTACCGTATATGAGACTACCTCTTGTATATAAAGTCAAGAGGGCCGAGGGACCTATGTCTTTATTGTCTCTAAAGTTTCTTGAACTACTTGCGCTGGCCGCGAGGGCGCTCAAAATCTGCCTTGCGACGTGTGAAGGCGTCGGCAGTCGTAGTTTCCAGACTTCCCCAACCGGAGCGAATTTCGGACGTCTTTGCGTACTTTTTCAAAATGAGCACAGCTTTCCAGCTCTTCGCTTCATTTATCTTGTTCCTGAACGTCGTGCCATTCTTCAATACGATCTACGGAAATCAGCTGTGAGGGCTTCTCTTTGCAGGTTTCAGCAGTGTGTGTTATGAGGGGTTTATATCATGCTCTTTTTTTCGTATTATAATGGAGTATGCCTTGCTAACGATATCGTACCTGTTGAAGGGGTGGCGACTGGACTACGCGGGTAGCACTGGCCGCAGGTGGACGAAGAGATTTCAGTCTGTTTTCGGGGTTCGTTCTACTTTGGTAATAAAGGCGCGAATAAGCTTCTCGGCGCTTACTCATTGTATCAATGTGGTTCGAGGTAAGGGGACATCGCCGGGTAGGGAATTCGTAACTGTCTTTTTTCAAGCCAGATAAATGTTCAAGCGAATGTATAAATTGCATAATGGACCACATACCTTGCTCAATAGACCTCTGCTATTCCTACAGATTCCGATGCTGTTGCGGCAGTATCATGTAGTTCTCGCACCACATAGCTGAACAAGACGAAAGCTCAGACGTGGACAACGGGGCACGCATAGGAGGCTGTGCATGTCCAAGTCGCGTCAGCACTGGAAGCCGTTACAGAGCCGCGAAAAGAACGTGTCTTTAGCGACTCTTTGTAACGAGACTCCAGGCAGACCTTTCGTTTACTGTAAAGCGGGAACTTTCAAGAACGTTACCCTGCCTTGGAGCTCTGTGATCGCTCTTCCAATAAGTTACAGATATAAATTTATTATCTTAGTTTATTATGTTACATTTATCACTGCAGTTACAAAATGACATTCTGGATATAAAATAATAGCTAATGCAAATAATACAGCAAGGTATAGTGAGATGTTAACTATATAAGCGCCTAGTCTATCAAGTAGCCCCATATGCTAGAAGCAAAAGTTCAGTGTTTATTCCTCATAAAAAGTTCTCAAAATAGCTTGCCTCACATGAAAAAGGCGTTTTTTCGAGATACAATATGCGGAACATATAGTATGCATGCACAACCTATCTGGAACAATCTGAAGAACTGTGCAAAGTCCAAGCCCGGCCCGACCCGAGCCCGGCACCTCAAACCCGAGCCCGGCCCTAAGCCCGGAGCTTCAGGCCCTGGCCCGGCCCGGGCCCGCCGTGAAAACTGCTTTACCCGGCCCGGCCCGGCCCACGGGCCGGGCCGGGCCAGTTTTCGGGTAGGCCCGAGCCCGTGCAGTGCTCTAATAGCTAGTACGCAAGCGATAGAAGACCGCATATGCACAGGACTTTTCTAATATGCGTTCTATTGGGGTATGCGCTGCTTACTTGGGGTGGTTTCATCCATAAAAAGGTTTCGATACTTTACAGGCTTGGCAATGCACGCTCATACATACACTGCAACTCAATAAAGGCGCAACGATAAGTCAACATTTTTCGTCAATGACTTTTTCGTTGATGTAATCAACAGAAAAAAAACCATTTAGTATATATTGAGCAACGTCAAGACATCTTGCCAAGTCGTTGAAAATCGGTTGATTCAATGAATAGTGACCTGAATGTCAACAACAACTCAATAGTCATTTTTATAAGGCGAGGCAAAATGCTAGAGGCTTATGTACTGCGCGATATCACTTGCACTTTAATGAACACCAGATGGTGTTAAATTTCTGGAGCTCTCCACTACGGCGTGCCTCATAATCATATCGTGGTTTTAACACGTAACACCCCAGTTATTATTATTACATGGAAAGCTGTTACGGGATCACAAGGGCCGATTTTGGCGCCGTGGTTGTCTGCCACTGGTGTCCGTAACCGCTATTGCGCGAAATAAGAAACAAAGCAAATTAATAAAAAAAATACCCAAGATAGAATGCGATTCGAACCCTGGCCCGCTACGTGGCAGCCCAGTATTCCACCTCAGAGCCACCCTTCTGCTTCAAACTCCATTGCAAACTGGCTCTATGCAGGGTTCACGTCGGTTAAGGAATCGCGTTAAGATGTGCAACAGAGTTTCAGAAGAGTAAAGTAACAGCCCGGCGTCACAAAATGCGAATTGCGCAACGAGTGGGTCATTGAATGCTTCCAACACATTACGAAATGCTCAGGCATAATTCTTTATTGTCATGAGCCGCAGCATCAACAAAGTGCACATAATGCCTTACAGGTGCGTAGCGGGTACCACGCTTCTCCGAGGAATGACGAATACTAATGAAATAGTGCACGCTTCCCTACTTCACGAAAATTATGATGATTTATGGTGTAGTGGGTACCATGCAAGTCTGCTTGGATTACTTTCGCTTAGAGTGTTTCAAAAAAGCTGCAGAAAGGCCGTTCTTCCAGCTTTCGCTGTGACCGTGCTGCCGTTCTGCGCAGGCCTGGCGGTTTTATTGTTGTCGTTATTATTATTATTATTATTATTATTATTATTATTATTATTATTATTATTATTTTTATTATTATTATTGTTATTATTATTATTATTATTATTATTAGTAGTAGTAGTAGTAGTAGTAGTAGTAGTAGTAGTAGTGGTAGTAGTAGTAGTAGTAGTAGTAGCAGTAGTAATAGTAATAGTATTACTATTCCTTCAGTTTCAGAAAAGGAGCAACAGAAAGAGAACACGCCATCAAATTTTCTACCCTACTCGATACAGCGCGCGTGTCTGCCTGCGTTACAACGTGCGAATGTCAATGTGAGCAACTCCAAATTGTTTACCTCGAGGGTTCAATCCCTAAACTCTATGAATTGCGCCAGCCTCGTTGTGGGCTGCAGAGAAAGTAGCTAGTGACAAATCTTGTAAGGTGTGCGAGGCAACCGGCGAGTGGAGCCGCCTCAGCTCATCTGCACAGTTAGCTCCGGACTCTCGCTATATGATCAGCGCGTGATCCACGCTCCTGCGGCCTTAAATTCACTTCCGAAGAAAACATTGTCTTCGTTTGCGCTTGTATGTGATCGTCGTCAGATACTTTTAAGTACGGAGCACTTTAGGAGCCCCGGTTTTCGTATGCTGTCGTATGCTGTCGTATGCTGTCGTATTCTGTCGTCGCTTAGCGTAACGTAGCCAAACCACGTACACAAACAGCAAGAAAGAGGAAGCAAGCAAAAAAATAGAAAGACAGAGAGAGTAAAGAAAAAATAGGGAAGAAAAATATAAATAAATATAAATAAGGACAGTGAAAAAAAAAGCAGAAATGCTGGAAAAGAGAAAGAGAAAGAAAGAGAGGAGGAGAGAAAGAGAAATCCGAGTAGAAACAAAGAAAACTGTCCAGTTCCACATTTCCTTCAGGCATTACACCACTAATGTGAAGCTACTTAATTTTTTTTTTTTTTTTTTTGCGTGCACACACTTCTTGGTGTTTGCAGGTGATCAGCGTACAGCAGAATGAAACCTAAAACGGCTGGTGTCGTTGCGACACCTGGTGCGGCAGATCTCAGCCATGCGCTCCTTTCAACCTTCAACGTGGCCTCGTGCAAACCGCTTCGGCAGCGTGACGGTGCACTACCGGAGTTGATTGCGGAGGCCCCGAAGAGGGAAGTGCAGTTCAGTCCCGTTTAGTGGGCTGGTGTCGCCGGTGACAGCTGGGCTTTCAACTACTTGACGAGGACAAGCAATGCTGAGAAGGAGGCAGCTACCACCCGTAGCTGCCTTGACGCAAGCTTCGTCACTTAACTTATGCCGTGAATACTTCGACTAAACGATAAAAAAATTTCGAAGAGCCGCTTCAGGGTTGCTTTGATTGCTTGGAAACAGTAGAAAAAAAGTAGCGCATAAGGGGCAAATTACATTTGTTGCCGTTGATCGCTCAGTTCACGCTGGCTATATATTTCAAGTTACGAAACTACAGTTTCAACATTCTTGATTGCACTGCATCTGTAGCTTTAAAGGTCTTTTTCTTACTGACTGCTTGCCGCGGTGTCCGACGTAGCGATGTCTATCGCTTGTGTGCGCCCACCACGGCTTTTGTACAGAAGCGAGCAGGTGCCGATCAGAAGACATCATTGGCGAGCGCTTTCATGATATTGAGCTCCGAATTTCTGAATGGTTTATAGAAAAACTCTCTGCAGGATTCATTGATAGTCCAGCTGTGGCGCGGAGCTCCATTTTGTGTACGAGAGGAGCTTGTGATCACTCAAACTAGCTCGTGTGCGTTATATAAAAGAACTTGAAGAGCTGTCGAACGGTGAATTGAAAAGGGGGTGTGGGCGGTGGTGTTCTGTTAAAATCTTCGCGTTTAGCGGAAAGTGGTTGAATTATCTTGCGCTCTCAAATATTACACCTAATCAATCATAATACCTTTTGATGAGCCCTGAGTCTGCAGATTTCCAACAAGCTGCAGGCTACGACGCTACTCATATACATGCTGTAGCTTTCCCATTTTACGAAACGCAAGGGTGGGAATGAAACATCAAGCTCATGCCCTTTGGTTGGTGCTGACCTTGTTTTACGTGCCATGTAAGTATAAAAGCATGCGCTGCGGCTTCTTGCTCTTAGTTCTACTGAAATTTCCTATAGTGCAATTTAGAGGCATTCGCACTTTTTCAGTGCGCCTTAGTACTACTGTATATTTGCGCATAACCGATGTAACAGGTGTAAATAAAGCTAGGTGTTTACCCATAGGCAAACTAATCTTCTAGAAAAAAAAATTAGGCAGATCCCAAGTACCATGGGAATCGATGTTATGCGAAGCATGCGGCGGTAAGGTGACTGGGTTGTAATGTTTTTATTGAGCGATACGTTACGAAATGACGCTAAAGATATCCACAAGTGTTGAACGCACAGACATACGTTGAACAGTCGCATATGTTTTATATAGCCAGTTGTTTACAGTTGCGTAACGATGCCAATTGAAACATGGGTATTACAACACCAGAAGCGGTAAGCTGATATGTAACGCTCGTGCTTGCGAAGATGGCAGCCCTGGATAGTGCTACGTAAACCAACTACAGTGGATGGCGCTTATGTATACAATTGACGTTAACCCGACATGACTACTTTTTTTATTATTAGCGCCAGTATGCCCTACGGCATAAGTCAAATAAACAGAAAGAGTTATGTATCCCGTATGAAGGCCAGGAGTGGTCGGTGCAGAGGACCGTGCGTCCAGCGCGTCAAGTCAGGTGGTCGACCGGGGTGGTAGTGAAGGCCACCTGACTTGACGCGCTGGACGCACGGTTCTCTGCACCGACCACTCCTGGACTTCATACGGGAAACATAACTCTTTCGGTTTATTTAACTTACTACTTCATCATAGGAGTACACATGCATTGTTTTTAAACTCAGATAGCCAGCACTTCGATTACAATTGACGTTTCACCAACATTACGCCTGCGTAGGGTCTTTTTCCAACGCAGTTTCGAGACCTGACATGGCTCTGTGGTAGAATACTTGATTACCACGCAGAATGCTTGGGTTCGATTCCTGCTGGGCTCTGATTTCTATTATTTGCATTTGTCGGGTCAACGCCACCGACGTCAGTTTTTCTTAACGCTATGGCATTTAAACGAGCAATGTTTGGCCTCGCCGTTCCTGGGTAGATATAAATTGTCAAACACCTGTGGCTCATACCCTCATACCGCGGCCCGTGATTTACGGGTATGAGCCGCACATGTCCGGACAAATGAGTTTGACGACGTGCGCGACGCGATTTTTATGTTATTCGGGTCACGACCAGCCAGACGTATTCGTCAAATCCTCTTACCCTCCCACACTAACTTTGGTCGACCTCAAGTTACGGAGGTGATCACGAGAGCACCCAGACGTAGGCGGCTAGATAGATAGATATATAGATAGATAGATACGTAGATAGAAACGCCAAAAGTGCTTGCAGTACGCAAAGAAATGCTTCGCATTTAACATATCAAAACTTGTCGCGGTGCAAGCAGGACCATCGTATAACATTTTAACAGGTTATATTTCATCCTTTCTCTATCCTTCACTTCATCTCATGACTGAAGAAAACATAGCTAATGAATAAATGAACAGGAATGGATTGCGCCTAGCTTAATTGTGGCTCGAAAGCTTTAGTGAAAATCGCATAGGCTCAAGCACTCTGAATGGCTTATTTACAGGAACATAACGAGCCAGTGGCGCAACTAGGGGATGGATCACCGGGCCCGTGTTCCCCATTTTTTTTGCCCATTGCATAGACATCACAACATGGCAGTAGACCCCATCTGCCCACCCGGCTCCTACTTAAAATCAAGGAGGCACCCCTCCCCCCCCACCCCCGAAAAAAAGTTCCTGCATAGGCCCCTGTAAAGTGCTTACTGAAAATGACCAGGAGGATGAAGTCAGGAGTTCTATCAAACCAAAGCCCTATTTATCCATATCCGTGCCATGTTTGTGTGTTTCCCAATTTTCCATTCATAAGAGAACAAAAATTCCAGAATGATACCGTCTGACTTTTCTTGGAACGTAGCATTTCGTCTGGGAAGTGCATTATAGATTCGTTTGGACGAACAATATTGAGTTTTTCGTGTGGTTTATGTCAGCCATTAGGACGGCATGAACTACAAGAATTCGCATGTAAGCGGGCCGACTTTGAATATTGCAGCAGCTAGAATACATATCAGTTTTCTTGACTGCTGCCATGTTTTGCTTACATCTGAGCTATTGACTGCGACCGTATAGGAGTAAGACGGGAAACTGTAAAAGTACCGCATATTCTGTTATTTGTAACAGACGTTCTGTTTCCCGCCGTTGCGGTGAGATAGCCAGGATAAACTTTACGTGAAATTTATTTGATAAGCTATTTTCAACTGTTCATCAAGTTCATCAAGCAATAAAATAGACATTTAGGCGTCAAGCCACGCCTGCCCAGGCGACTACCGTATCATAGCCGAGATCCGTGAAAAAGTGTGAAATTTGACAAAGGGACTGTATCGAATGACATTAAGTGGTCTTAAAATTCAAGAACTTGCCCCATTTGTGTCCCAGGATGATACAACATATTTCAGTTTATGTGGCAGTGCACATTAAGTATAAGTCAGCAAAGAGCAGGTGACATGTGCTTTATCTTCACCAACCCTACGAGTGCACTTCTCCTTCCCTGTCTCCAGCATCCATCTTATAGGTCCATCTGAAATATTCAAAGTACGCTGCTTAACAGACGACATGAATGGAACGGATTGTAATAAATTAAATAAACTACACAAAACAAATACTTACATACCAGAGCAGCCTCTTTACAATGCCCATGAGGCATGTAAGTGCTCTCTGACCCAGCAGGTCGACGTGTTTCCCATTTATTACATCAAGTGTACAAGCCGGGCAGTATCCGTCAATAGGTCTACACTCTAAGAAAAAAAAATAGTATATGTCACTATTCGCCCTGCCTAGCCACGAATAAAGCTCTCTAAAGAGACACATTGCCTCTTTTTTGGGTCCCACGACACTCCGGTGAAAGAACGTTGATTTTCAAAAGGAGTTCACACGTATTATTAGAGAGATTCATACACTCTCTATAAAGAGACGAGAGGCTCTTCTTTTCTCTTACAATGTAAAGTAGCAATGCTCTGCATCAATTCATTAAACAACGAAAGGTGCGTCATTAGCATGCCAGGCATGCGAATAAATCAAGGTGCTTTAGATGATGGCTTGGAGAGGGATTGACATTTATCTCTGAATAAGCGGGATTTGCGTTTACTGACAAATGAGTTTTAGATGCCATTGACGGATATTCACCTTTATAGTTGAATAAGCGAGATTTATGTTTACTGCCAAATTAGTATTAGGAACCTTTTATAAAGAATAACCTTTATCGCGGAATAAACGAGATTTCAGTTTGCTGCCAAATGAATATTAGATGCATTTGATGGAGATTAACCTTGATCGCTGATTAAGCGAGATTCGCATTTGCGAATCAGTATTATTTTGCTTTTTTTTTTAAAGCTGAAATGCTTGACCCGATATGCTCCATGCCGTTCGATGTTGGAGACTGCAAGATATGGAAGTTTGAGTGGAAGTGGTACCACGACAGTGACACCGGAAACTGTAGACATTTTCTATACGTCGGCTGCGGCGGAAACAGGAACAGATTTGAAGACTGTGAAAGCTGTAAGCGAACGTGCAATGGTGAGCACAATTCTTAATCTCACCACTCGAGTAAAACCCAACAAAGGAGTTATTTCTCGGATGTTCAGTCAAAGCATCAATATTGGCTGAGTTATTGTCATCCTACATCCGCTGGAGTCTATTTTCACTATCGCGTAAGTTGGCATAAGCTTTGTAGCAAAAGCTTTTAAAAAATTTTTTGAGTCGCAGCAATATCGCTTACAAAAAGTGACTCATTTTACAAATTCTGGACGGATATTGGCAACTACTGAGGGCAATTATTACAGCATTTGCAATAAATAATGTGGTAGAAAAATGACAGTTGAAATCAGTGCATTATTTACAAATTGGCGCAAAGCTACTTAAGACAATGTCGGCTTTGAAGGAACGGTGGGTAAACCCTGTAACTCGGCCTCCGTTGTTCTCGTTCACAGCTACAAGATGCGCCTCGCGTTCGCCGGGTCAGGATCCATACATGCGGAAATAAAATGTGCTTTCCTACAATGTCAGTGTGAGTACTTCTCATTGCCTCTGTATAACGTTTTATTTCCTGCACAATCCACGAACAAAACCATCAGAGCGGCGACCCCATGAGCCTTTATCGAGAACTCGTTTTTTCTTATTGTTCATACGTCATGAAAATATATAGCACTTATCAACAACAAAAAATAAAGAAATGTTTTTAGAAATGTTTTTCTCCGTCAAATCCCATAAGGTCGATCTTCCGTTTCGTGTCATTGTCTCTGAAACAGGGACCTGGCAGAAGTCTGTTGCATCATTTTTACAAAAGCAGCTAAAGTTTCTAGCTATTGATGACACTTTTTTTGGTAAAGAATGCTGAAACAGTAGTCAAGTTTTTAAAGGATAACTGTGACAAACCCTTAGTAGGTTTTTCCATTGACATAAAAGACTTATATTACGCTATACCTCATGACGACTTGATCAATTGCGTGGACTGCATTGACCAGCATGGAGCTGTAAAAATCCAAAACGCCAGTAGCATTTCAACTACCGACTTCATAGAACTGCTTTCCATTTAGCTGAAATTGAGCTACGCGGAATGGAATGGTTCGTTTTTTATTAAAAAAAAACGGTATTTGTACTGGTTTGTCTATTGCACCTATCATAGAGAACTCATCTTCACTTATAGACATCAGATAAGTTGCATCAAATGATAGAGGTAGCTTTTTCAACGTCCCATAGGCGACAAGAACAATGAGTTGACACCGAGCTCGCGCGCTGCAGTTTCACTTTACAATTACCACGAACTCTCGAACACCTGACAACTTGCGAATAATAGCAGCGACAGCAGAACCGTGAGAGAACTCGTGTTCGCAAGGGCCGATGCTGCAGTTCGGGTGCAAGTACAGTCCCGGGTGGTGAAGCGCAAGCGGCAAGTGCGGAGGATTCGGCAGCCTACCAAGCCACGCGAAATCGTGAACCTAAATCGCCCTTAAATTCTGCTTGGAAGACGTGACGCTGTTGGTGCAGAGGAGTACTAGCCATATTCCAGGAATCGCTGTTGCGGTGGTCAACAGGTCTGCAGCTAGAGCTTGTGATACCCCATTGCATACACTTAATGGCCATATGTAGCAGAAAGCAACTATAAATACATGCTACAAATGATTCAAATAAATATTTTCTTATCAGTGAAGTAAATACGACTGCGTCAAGTTTCATGTAAAATACTGACACAGATAAAATAATGTTAAACCAGAAGTCATTCAAATCTTCTGGTATCTGTTGAACATATTTCTCGGTGAGACGGCAGCAGTACCCGTATTAGGTGACAGTTTGTGTAATTGAAGCATGGTATGTTGTATTCCGCTTAAAAGCAATATATTGAACGCTTAACGACAGCCAAGGCTACCCTTCGCATAAAGTTCGGTCTGGAATGCTGCAAGGAAAAAAAAATAAAAAAATTTAGGCAGATCCCAAGTACCATGGGAATCGATGTTATGCGAAGCATCCGGAGTAAGGTGACTGGGCTGTAATTTTTAAATGCGAAGCATTTCTTCGCGAACTTCGGCGACTTTGAGCGTATCTATCTATCTAGCCGCCTACGACTTTGTGCTCTCCTGGCCGTATCGTTAATGGGATTTATACCAAATTTGGTATGGCATAGCATGACTGTATGATGAACATAAATGGCTGGTCATATCATGAAAATCATTAATAACTTGTCATGAAAAGTATGATTTACATGCCACGCTGATGGCGCGCTCGTGGCCGTTTCGTTAGCTTGATATACACCAAATTTGGGATTGAGTGACGTGACTGTATGACGAACATAAATGACAGGTGGTAATATGCAAATAATGACGTGCATGTCATGAACAACATGATTTACATGCCACGCTCATGGCACGCTCGCGGTCGTTTCGTTAGCTTGATATACACAAACTTGGTATTCAGTGACGTGACTGTATGACGAACATAAATGACAAGTGGTAATATGGAAATCATGACTTGTCTTGTGCGACATGACTTGTATGCCATGCTCATGGCGCACTCGCGGCTGTTTCGCTAGCTTGATATACACCAAATTTGGTATTGAGTGACATGACTGTATGGCGAACATAGATGACCAGTGGCAATATGGAAATCATGACTTGTCATGTGCGACATGACTTGCATGCCACGCTCATGGCGCGTTCGCGGCGGCCGTTTCGTTAGCTTGATATACACTAAACTTGGCACTGAGTAACGTGACTATGACAAACATAAATCACAAGTGGTAATATGGAAATCATGACTTGTCATGTGCGACATGACTTGCATGCCACGCTCATGGCGTGCTCCCGGTCGTTTCGTTAGCTTGAGATACACCAAATTTTGTATTGAGTGACATGGCTGTATGACGAACATAAATGACAAGTGGTAATATGGAAATCATGACATATCATGAGCTACATGACTTGCATGCCACGCTCATGACACGCTCGCGGCCGTTTCGCTAGCTTGATATACATCAAAATTGGTATTGAGCGACGTGACTGTAAGACGAACACAAATGACAGGTCCCAACATGTAAATCATGACATATTATCTACAGCCTGATTTGATCCTTGCTGGATGCTTCGCATTACATCGATTCCCACAGTGCGTGGGATCTGCCGGCTTTTTTTATTGAGCGAAACGTTATGCAATGTTTCACGCACAGACATGTTGAACAGCCGCATTTGTTTCATATAACCAGTTGTCTAGAGTTGTGTAACAATGCTAACAGAAACATTGGTATTGCCAACACCAGAAGCCGTAAGCTGGTATGTAGAGCTCGTGCTAGCAAGGATGGTAGCCCTGGATAGTGCTGCGTTAACCAACTACAGTGGATGGCACTTAAGTATACAGCTGACGTTAACCCGACATGACTCCTTCGTCATAGGAGTACGTATGCAATGTTCATAAAATTAGATAGCCAACACTGCAACTACAATATACATTTCACCAACATTAAGCCTGCATATGGTGTTCTTCCAAAGCAGTTTCGAGACCTGACGTGGCTCTGTGCTATAATGCTTGATTGCCACGCAGAATGCCTGGGTTCGATTCCTGCTGGGACACTGATTTCTATTCTTTGTATTCCTGGCTTCAACGCCACCGGTGTCCGTTTCTCTTAATGCTGTCGGCTTTAAATTACCAGTGTGAACGCCACCGATGTCAGTTTCTCTCAACGCTCTTGCATTTAAATTACCCATGCCTGTTCTCGCCGTTCCTGTGTAGATGTAAATTGTCAAAGTCCGGTGGCATTCCGCGGCCCGTGGTATACAGGTATGAGCCACACGTCTCTGGAGAAATGAGTTTGACGATGTACGCGACGCGATTTTTACGTTATTCATGTCATGACCAGCCAGACATATTCGTCAATACCTATTACCCTCCCATACAAATTTGGTCTACACCAAGTTAAGGAGGCCATCATGAGAGCACCCAGACGTAGGCGGCTAGATAGATAGATAGATAGATAGATAGATAGATAGATAGATAGATAGATAGATAGATAGATAGATAGATAGATAGATAGATACGTAGATAGAAACGCAAAAGTGCTTACAGTACACAAAGAAATGCTTCGCATTAAAATTTCCCAGCTTGCACAGAATCGCGCAAGGCTTCGGCAAAGCAGAGCTTGTCAACACTTGGCTGTTCCTGGTTTCACGAGTCACACGTGCATTCACACGCCGATGAATGAAGTGTTCACGAGATTACATTGTAAATCACAAGTATAGGCTAGGTAAACCTCAGGTTCGATTGGGTATCGCTGGGATATCACAGCGTCAAGTAGTTTATTAATTAAAAAACTGGCTCTCTTTTTGTGTTTTTTTCTCTTTATCTATGTCTTTCTCTCTGCTTCTGTCTATATATTTCATTAAATTCAAATTCAAATTGTTTATTTTTCCAAATACATTCGGAATGGATTTAAGGGCTAAAAGCTGCGGTCTGTAGCTTGACAGAGGCCCGGAAACCAAAATCACAAGGCAAGGCTAGACTTCAAGGCACACGTGGCGCGTGACCTTGATATACATGCTTGGTGAATAGAAACATATCAGTAGATAAACGATCATAGAAGTAACATGTCATCAGAATAGATAACTGCGACGTATGTAAACAGTGAATAAAATGTTGAGCAGCATAGAATACAGCAAAAATGAAAGAAAGACTATAGCACTAGACATAATAACGAAATGTATCTTATTCACACACAAATGAAAAAAAAACACATTGATGAGAGAAAAACAACAGACTACACCTATATACACACCTACGCATGCACATGCATGCGTATATACACATCGGTAGAAATATGGGTAAATATGTACCATGCACGAGAAAAAAAATTCACTGCATGAAACACCACAATATGAATCGCAAATGAAGAGTGAGCGACTTAGCTGCCAAATTCATTTAAAAATTATATTTCTCGCTCCTTCTAACTTTTTTTCTATTTCTCCCCTTTCTTTCCTCTGTCCATTACTCGCTTCTTCCTTCGTTCTATCTCTTCGTCTCCCTCTCTTTTTTTTTCTCTCTATTTCTTCTTTCTTTTTCTCCGTTTCACTCTCTTTGTTCCGCTCTTTTTCTTTCTGCTTTGGTCTATGTCTTTTTCTGCCTCTTGTATCGGTTCCTTTCTATCACTTTCAGTGCTCTCTACTTCTCTCTCTGTCTTTCTTTCAATGTTTTCTCTTTCTTTCCCTCTATTTCTCTTTCATTCTAGCAATTACTTTTATCTGGCTTTCTCTCTTACTCTCTCTCTCTCTCTCTGTACTCTATCTGTCATCCGTCCCAGTTATTTCGGCGCAGCTGCTGACAAACCGGCGCAGTTACGGACCACGCGCCAGACGTACGTGTTTTGGGAGTGAAGCAGAAAATAAAGACGAGGACGAAGTAAGCTCGCGCCGACTTGAAGATGACAGTTTCGTTTCTGCAAAGCGGCGCGGAGAAACGGTGGATAACAGCTCTACTGTAAAATAGTACGCTATGTAACTGCACAGCCACGTACAACAACAAATATTTATCGCATTTAACACAACTATTATTTGTTAGCTTGTGCAACGTACGCGCATGTGCAAACAGCTATAACAGAGTTGACAAAATGCAGTCGAAACGTAGATATTCCACACAATGTGATGAACACTGCAGTAGTCTGAAAACCATCCCGGTAACCTAAAATATCTTGATGCAGTAATCCGTAAAATTGAAGCTGTGTGGCGGAAATGTCATTATAGTGAGATCCCCATACATGCACAAGCTTCGGCCAGCGAGAACATCAGCATCAAGTTTACAAGAAAACATCAAACATAAACCTTATTATTTCACAGGTTATATCGAGACAAATGTACACGGAGATATAAAGCATCATAGTGCTCCGAAGCTACGGCCATAACACGCTTTTGTTCTGTTTCCGTTGTGAATCATGAAGGGGAATTATGCCTGAACAGCTGAGGCTAACTCAACACAAAAAAAAAAAAAAAAAAAAACGTGACGGCAGAAAGTAAGTTTTTGTACGCAAACACAAAAAGCGACTTTTGCTTCACAGCATAGAAGAATCATTGCTGTAAATTATGTGTTGCTGGTTGAGGGCGAAAAGGCCCGCGGAAACGCTTCATGCAGTTTTTCACCTTTAGCTGCACAATGGCGACTATAAACCGTCAAGATCGAGCAATCCTGTTGGTACTTGCCATGCTTTTACGTGCCATGTAAGCCTTCTAGGATGCACCTTGGCCAATTTTTTTCAGTGCCGCTAAACATTCTTGTGCTGCAATACACGCATGTTCGATTAATGGCCGTGCTGCTAAAGTGATCAACTAAGGGAGTGTCTGATTCGGACACTCTACTGATGTACGCATGCAAATTACATTTCCTATTGAGTGCGTATTCCATGAAGAACACTTTTAATGTTTTTAGAAGTTGAGCAACATATGATAGGAAACTTTTAAGCATTTTCAAGGACGCGAATAAGAACATGATGCAACTAGCTCACTTCACTTCTTCACTTCCCTTTATTACCTTAAAGAGTCCGGTTAGGGAGTATTACTTAAGGGGTGGGTTTACAAATGAGGGTTACAGAGAGTGATCTTCATGACGAACAATATGCAGTTATGTTGTCCGCAAAAGTTGATGAACACGTGATGGCTGCAGTGTCACGGGAGAGGCCATTTTACATAGCTGCCGTTCTCACACATTTTATATGGTTGTTTCCATATCAACGATTATTCATAGAAATAAAAACGCGATTGAAATTTTACGCTATTCGCATGAACGTTGCGTATTTTGTCACTTATATTTGACACACACACACACACACACACACACACACACACACACACACACACACACATATATATATATATATATATATATATATATATATATATATATATATATATATATATATATATATATATATATATATATATATATATATATATCCCTCTATTGCATGAATTATGAGAAATTCAATTGAAAAAAATATTTGATCATTTTTATCATTAACTACATGCAGAATAATATGTACCAAAATTTTCAGATTTATTGTGTCTGTATTAATGAAAATAGGGGTTTGTGCCAAATATGGCACACTATGCAAGGGGGCGAGCAAAATTGCTGCCATGGCTGAAAAAACAAAATATCACTGATTGCGGTCTTTTTAGCTTGATTTGTGGAATAAAGCAAAGCAGTTGCTTTCTGTGTTCAGGCATACTTGAACATTTTGGTTAGCGCATCTGCCTGCCGACATCTACGTGCAAGATGGCCGCTTACACGTTTGGCTCTACGCATGGTGCCGCCTTGATGTACTTTCCTACCCGAATTTCCAACCACTGACTTGTGGTTGTGAGCGTCAGTTGCCGACAAATCGTAAAAGCTAAATATCGCCGTGCACTGGTTAGATTTCACACAATTTTTTCGTGCACCCACGCCAATAATGTAACAAAAAATTGCCAGGTACTGCTGCTGACACTCGATATTTTCGTGAAGCACCTCAAAACCTACCACCACAACTGAAATCTGGCAAAAACGAGCTGTGCTGCATGACCTCAGAGGATTTCTTTTTGTTTGTATTTGCACTGTGCAACAAAACATAGATGGCATCATATTGCACATTTCGTCACTCACATGCATACTGTGCCAAACATGGCACATACCGATTTCCGACTATATACCGTAGTGGAAAACGGAATTGAGAAGAGCCTTAATGAGCATGAATTTTCAAAGCCACGAGATATGCCTAAAAATTTTTTCTTGCTTCTGCAACGAGAAAATGGTTGCAAGAAAAAAAATTGGGGGACCCTTAAGCTTCGCCTTTATGAGTTGAACGCGATAGCGATATCCCGTCCTTAGTGCGTACTTCAATCACTTAGTGCATATTATGTAATGGGTAGTATGCTTTAAACCAGGAGAAATTATGCGCGGCAAATGTGGGAAAAGTTTTCGAACTTGCTATGCACCCACTACGTGGTGTTAAGGGAATACGCGCAGTAAGGTGTGTGCCGTTTGTAATGGGTGGCTGGCTTTAAACTATGGAATCGTTATGATAGTCACATATTATGACGCCCGATGGCAATGTACGCTTGTACCACGCAATATTCCTGGGATATTACATGTTATATTGTGACGCCTATATAAAGGACGCTTGCGTTTGCGAAGCATGGAAGTTATTTTCACTGCATTCCCAAGCAGAGGAAGTTATTTTCACAGTACTTCCGAGCAGAGGCATGGCTGTGTGGTAGAACACCTGCTTGCCACGCAGACAACCCGGGTTCGATCCTCACTCGGACCCGAAAATTTTTATTATTTATTTTATTTGCATCTTTCTCGATTTTTCGGTCACGGACAAGATGATTATTTTTCGGTCACGGACACGATGATGATTTTTCGCTCACAACCAACGACGCCGACGCCGACGCCGGAATTTATGCGAAACGAGCTCTTTAACGCTATCGCGTTAATATAGCAGTCACTGTTGTTCATGACCCGAGCTTGCACGTGCACCTTGAAATCTATTTCATGTCTAGGTTTCATACTGCTCCAGGGATGGCAGCATCTTTTTTTATATTTAGTGCACGTAACTATAAGGATTACTCTAACTGTGTCACATTCTCCACTGGTCCTCTTGCGCTCGCTATAAAAAAATTTTAGTCGGTATGTGCCAAATATGGGACGCCATGCAATAGAGGGATATATATATATATATATATATATATATATATATATATATATATATATATATATATATATATATATATATATATATATATATATATATATATATACCGAAGGAACAAGGGGTGTCTAGGTCCGGTGCAATATTACGTAAATACGTAAATAAAACTGCTTCGCACGCGCGTCTGTTTGACTTTTTTTGTATATATATATATATATATATATATATATATATATATATATATATATATATATATATATTTATATATGTATATTATTTAATTTGAGAAATACTTGCAACTTTACAATTGCCAGCACGGTTCGAAATATTTACGTAACTTACACACTCACAAAATTATATGAATTCTATGATAATCTGTGGAAATAGGTGTTTTTACGCCATGCTTTTGTATTCGAACAAAGTACTTATTAAGAATTCCGCTTACGCTCTCTCTTATACCAGGTGCAATTTTCAAAATGGTTCCTTGTTGTGTACTATGGGTGACACTAGTCTTAATTTTTTAGCGAAGCCGCGGGCGAATGAAATTTATACACGCTTGAAAGAACGGTTGATGTTGAGGCTGTTTTTCTTGTTATTTTTTGATGGCAACATTCTAACTACCAGTTTCATGTGTCCGATGTAATCTTGAGAAAATATATTCAGTTCGTGAACAAACAGTTCAGTATTCTACATTCAGCTATACCTTTCGACTGCATTTTGTCAAAACATAACTACATTTTCTTCAGTAATCTTTACAAACAGCAGTTAAAAATATGCCTGCTTTAGAAAAAACTTGCCCTTCGATCACCACAAGGAATACGGGGAGAACTAAAGGACTGACTGATGGGCTAATTGGTAGTGCGTAACTAGGAAATGTTTTCGTGATAACTGCGCGAAGATTACAAGGTCTTGAAGCCCGAGAACTCAAGACGTCTGGTTTACCGAGGTACGTTTCCTCAATTGTGACAGTTTCCACTGCCAGATATTTATTAATTGCAGCCTGCATTGCATGTATAGTCTTGACAGCACTCGCAACGTACCCTACTCGACTTGCCTCACCACACCTTGCTTGTTGCAAAAAAAAAAAAAAAAAAAAAAAAAAAAAAAAAAAGAAAAGAAATGCAGCTCCACCACTTCGACAGCTGACGAAAAGCGTTGCGCGGTCATGCAGGAATATCCGTTGGTAGATTTCCGACTGCTTCGTTTACCAATGCGTCGATGACAGCAACGTTTGAGGTAAGCATATAGGATATCCCCGGCACGAGTAGAATCTTGTTAGGATGCTTCGGAAGCTCGGTGTGTGACATGTGAGCTACTTTTTGTTGCGCTTTATCGACTTCCTCCTTGTTACGGCAGTTGAGATACGTGTCGTGTACGGCGAGTTCCGTAAGGTTGTTTCCCCCTTTAGATGCAGCGCCGTAGAAAGCCGATGAAAGGAGATATCATGCACTCCACAAGGCAGTGGCGCCCTCTCTTGCGGGGCGCCGGAGGCAGCCGCATGTTTCAAAACCGTTTTCTGAGATTTTAAATGAATTCTATTGATTAATTATGTATTTCGATTACTGCTTGGCTATTTCTGTTAATTTTATTAATTTGAACCTTGCTCGTTGATTTTAACCATGTTTTGAGCATCGCTAGCCTTGTTTAGGCTTGTATTGACTACTTGATTTTGAGCGTCACCACGCCACACCAGATCTATGAATGGACGACAAGCCGCGCTCCTAAAGTGCTACGCACTTGAAATATCTCGTCGGATTACACAACTGCGAAAACGACGACGAGGTACCAGGCATATATGGCAGCCAAATTTACACGTGCTATACACCTAAGATAACCGTAGCGGTCTCGGTACGGGCCTCAAATACATTTGACAATTCCTTGTAGCAAAACGAAAGCTGGAGATGTTTAATGTTTGAAGCACTTAACCATGCCATGTATATATCTCAGACAGCTGCCGCAACGTATACAGAATGTGCCATTTACCCATCAATGCACTCGCCCAGGAGATTCGATGGACATATCACGCTGGTACGACTCCATATGTCACATAAGTTTTGTATGTCTTCCATTAGGTTGTTGCGTCGGAAGTAGTGTTCCGATCAAGACGCCAAATCTGCCTATAAATACAGGCGAATTGATTTGAACACGTGTTCGTGGACTGAAAATGTGGCTGTTGTATGTACTTTCGGAGACCTGACGCGAATCGTTGAGCTGCAAGGGAATATCCTAACTAACAAAAAAATCAGTTTGCCCGCAAGGCCGAAACAATCAATGCGATAGCAACATATTGTAATATTTACGAAGTAAGGCTGACATCTAACTCTTTTGGATCCGATACCGCGTAACTATACAATACGCTAGTGTAAGAGAAGAGGCCGCTCCAGGGAGAGATGCTCTTTGTGCACAGTCCCTTCGCCTTGAGAGCCTACCTTGTAGAAGGGTGGGCTCTCAAGCTCGCACCACTGATGACTGTCGAGACAGCGTGCGCGCTATCAGTCGCAACCGCGCCCTTAAAATCAAAGTTCAGAGCTGCTGCTCGAGAGAGGTCCCCCTCCTCTCCCCGCGTTTCTTCATGCTGATTAAAGACGGGCGAGGCGTTTCTATTCTCTTTGAGCATTCCATCACTGGTCTCACACGCGGGGAGCTGTTATTGTAAGCGCCCTCCAAGCGATCGAAATGGGCCAGCTCGTTTGATCTCTGCTTAAGTCGTGTTCATCGCCCCCTACTCGCGTGCGTTTACCCGCGGTTAGTACATACGATTCACAGTGGCATGTTTTCAATTAGAACTTTATACGGAACTCGGTACAGTAGCGCAAAAAATACACAAGAGACGAAAGAGCAGACTGGACACAGCGCGTCTGCTCTGTCGTCTCTTGTGTATTTTTTGCGCTACTGTTCCGAGTTATGCACTACCAACTAGCCCACCAGTCTGTACTTTTATACGGAACACGACGGTGACGTAACGGTAACGCCGATGGCATACACCCGTGGAGAGTGTCCATATAATTGCTATCACAATAATAGAGAAGCTAAATCAGTTGAAACTCGTGATATCCTCGAGCGAGGCGGCACATTCGGCTACTTGTTATTCCAAAATCAAGAGTGGTCTTTATTGTCAAGAGGCATCTATTTGCATTCTCTTTTGCTTTGGGTCCATAGACACGTAGGATTTTTTGGAGGGCCTGTGCACCAGCAGTTCAAGGAGCAGGCAATGCACCCAAACGATGGAGATGGTGGCTGTTTCCTTTAAGGGTGGAATAGTTTTCCACAGGCTCCCAATGAAGGACCAATCTGTGTAATTTGGAATTACAACGGGAAGCCCTCTCCCTTCTGGATGCCCTCGCGAAACTGGAAACGTTCTTAGCTGCAATTACACATTTCTTATGGTATCGATAAAGATGATGATTCTTCGCCTATTTGATGTCTTTATCTAATGAGTACCGTCATCCTACAAGCCACCCACGCTGGCTGGTTTAATTACAGCCTGCTTCTCGAAGTTGGAGCAAATGATGTCCGGCACATCACCCATCCTCTCGCGTGGAGAGTGCCTTGATCGTGGTTCTCACGGAACAGACTCTACGACCAAGAAAGAATAGACCAGATAATGGAGGAGGTGAGACTAATATCTGGCATGGTATCTGTGGATGGGAAATTTGACGGCGTACCCAGAAAGGAGGGACCCCTGAGCTGTCGTGGCGCGATGTGGAAACACTGCAAAACCTATGATGGACGCAAATAGGCTGGTGATATCCTTGAGCTGCTGTCGTAGCAACATGACTCCTGAAACAGTGTCATCGACACAGAACTTCCGTAGGGCCAGAAGGGTTTGGAAAACCATCGCTCGCATCTGCTGGTGCTGGATGGCCTCCTTCACTTAAATCATTATTTGGCATGTCACTGCGTCACAAGAATAATTTTTATCTACCGAACATGTCAATGCTACGGTTATACACACACAAACACACACTCACACACGCACACAGACATATATATATATATATATATATATATATATATATATGTATATATATATATATATATCTATATATATATATATATATATATATATATATATATATATATATATATATATATTTTACTCCACGTGCTGTGCAATCTAATAATACTGCCTCATCACTAGTGTGTAATGCCATATCACCTGCGCATGCAATCTATCTTACTGTGTGCAACCTGACTTCACTGCCACGAGTACCAAATGTGCGCGCATGAATCTATGTCGACTGTGTGTGACTGCTATTTTATTTTGTCATTCTTGCTATCGATGACTTGCACGAAAATATCTCATTTAAGCGTGTTTATAAGGAAAGCCACCACGATGTACTTGTTACTTTGACAAAGTCTGGTCCACCAGAGGAAACGTTAGTAGAATATACAGTGCCCAACCAACGAAAGTCGTATTTTCTTTCTTGTTCATAATTCTATCGGGGTCCGCGTGATTCTTTTCCCACTATATATATATATATATATATATATATATATATATATATATATATATATATATATATATATATATATATATATATATATCTTATATATATATATATATATATATAAGCGTGATGTCGGGGCAATAACATTTGTGGTTACAGTATTGGCTATCCGCTCATATAGCAATATGATCAGCATTACATATGCACTCCTCTGTCTCAGTAAGATATAGTTAAGCGTTGTCTGCATACGTGAACAACCGCCTCTTAAAATATGCAGATAATCGCCCGGCAGCGTGCAATCGTGAAGAAAGTGACCTTTGTGCTATAACGTGGGTGAAAATTATACCTCGTACTATCAGCGGCATTTGCTCGCAAGTGTAGTTAGTATACGTGCGTGGCAATCTCATGGTATGCCCAGAACTACTAAATTTACAGAGGCGTTTGTCCACATGTTTGCCTCAAAGGAAAAAAATACGGCATAGGCTGTTACTCGATAACTGCTTGCACAAAATCGCTTACCAGAATGCGTGGGATTTGTCGAAATTGTTAATGACCCCCTTTGTCTTACGTTTACACAGGTGAAATGAAGAACCCAATATGCTTTCTGCAATTCGATGTCGGGCAATGCGAGGAAATATGCGACGCCGAGTTGAAGTGGTTCTATGATAACAACTCTGAAACCTGTACTACATTTTACTACGTCGGTTCTGGAGGGAATGAAAACAGGTTTTACGACTGTGTGAGCTGTAAGGAGACATGCGAGGGTGATTACAATTCCTATACTCATTAGCAACTGTGGCCAAATACTGCAAAACCTGATGACGAAAACGCAATTTTTTAATTTTTTTTTATGAAAACTTCGAAGTTCCACCCTACCACCTCGGGATACCGAGCTATTAACTTTCCCGATTGCCATGAATTCCTGCCAACCTCGACTGACTTCTCGTCATATAAGGCACAATCGAGTAGACGAAATGGTGTCTGTGGGAGATGTGTGATTAGAAGAATTTTTTAGACTTCGTCGTACTGTCCAGTGTCCCCGCAGCTCCAACGTATATTTTCCTGCATGAAATGACACTCGGAATTACTTTCTTGGTTTGATGTCTTTTTCCTCGTTCTAGTCTGTGTCTGTTTAATGAACAGACCTCACTCGGTCATAGCCGCCACTCGCCCTCACAGCTACGCTGTGGTGCTACACCTTACGAGCCGGAACACTTTATGGCTCTGGCAAGGCGGCCGAGCAGGGCGCATTTTGCAGGCTACAGAAAAAAAAGTCGAGGTAAATTTGCGGCTAAAAGTATTAGCTAAGCCGAATTACCGAACGGTATAGTTATGTTGTCATTAGCGGATACTTTGGATACTTTGGATTAAGCGCTATCACAATAGATCGGTGTTGCATTTACTTTAGTAATATGTATTTTATTGCGAAAGCTTTTACATGGATGTTATAGGTGGTTTTACATGGATACGTTAGGTGAAGGCGGCGCAGCAGGGGCGCATTTCGCACGCTACAAAAAAAAAAATCAAGGTAATTGTGCGGCTAAAAGTATTCGGTAAGCCGAACTACTGAACGATATAGTAAGGGGCTGAATATTCAGTTATATTATGTTCCCATTACCGCAAGGGGAATACTTTGGAATATGCACTATCACAATAGATCGGTGTTGCATTCATTCTAGTAATATGTATTTTATTGCGATAACTTTTACATGCATATTCTAGGTGGGTTTTTACCGTCGCCGTTGCCGTCGCCGTCATTTTGCTTATAAAGTCCAAACTGATATCACAAACCGGCGAATCGTATATTCCACTCGCGAGTGCTGGCAGCGAACGCGGCGAAATCGGAGATCAAACAAGCCGGCCGTCACCGTCGCACGGAAGGCGCATACGATAACATCACCGCGCGTGCGAGGGCTTCCGTCGATTGCTCATCAAGGAGAGATGAGACGCCCCAACTCTCATTCAAGCATCATGAAAGGACGCCATTGGAGGAGAGCGGAAAAGGTGGGGCAGGGGGGATAGGGGTGGGCTCGGTCGCAGGCGCACGCGCTATCTCGACAGGCATCAGGAGACGGCTCGTAAACTTTCTGTGCTCTGAACGCTTACATTGTCTTTAGGGAACTCACTACGAAAAGCGATTAGGTCACTGGAGCAGCCATATTCTCTTAAACCGGCGTTTTGCCGAGTTATGCGAGATATGATCCAGAAGAATATACAAGCATTGCTTCGTATATCACAACGTCACGTTACAGTATGTTGCTATCGCATTCATTGCTTCGCCCTTAACCAAATTGTAATTTTGTTATTGATGAACGTCAGTATCTTCCGAAATGTAACTGCAAATCTGTTGGTGCGCTGCTGTTCCCGCAAGGCCCGCATATTATGGATGTATTCCGAGGAAACTCTATATTTAGAATACCAGCACCTGCCTGAAACTCACAGCATCTGCCTAAGCCTTCCTTCTTTTCTTTATTTTCAGTTGAAGATTGTGCCAGTGAAGTAAACTATTCGCATCTCTAGTTCCAGAACTAGGACGTTTCTTCAAGATTACACAAGTCAAGAATAAGGTTACTGACAGCCCTCTATTTTGCTTTTAATAAAGGGCGTAACATGATGATGGTGTTTGTTTCACCGAAGATGCCTATATACGCAAAATGCTCAACAGAAGACACAACTGAGTGTTATCAACAATTATATTCTACTAAAGCTGTGCCTTAACACCTCCCGTTATAGAGTATAGTAGTCATGAGATTTTGTATGAAAATGACCGATGTCGAACATAATCCTCATCTGTAAAAATTGACCCCACATGAAACCAATAGCGCCTACACTCGTCATAGCTGTGTTTCTAGACGGTAGATAGCCATACTTGCCCATGCTGAGCTAATTGAGCCTCAGATTTTCGTTCACTGCCCTCTTTCATTTTCCTGTCAAGCGTTAAGGCAAGGAAGAGAATCTGCCGAACTCATAAGTTGCGAAAAAAATACTGCTTCAAATAAATACGGCGACCATCGGAATTCATATTTTCGTGTGCACTTATATACAACCTACCAAAACCTTGCACAACGATTCGCCTCAGACAAAGAAAGTCTTTCGCAATAGAAAACTTTTCAAATTTATTCGATAAGTATGATACTTGTCTTTCCATAACCACAATCGCGATTTTCACCTAAAACTACTTGTGTTTACGCTGCCAGTTCCTGCGTTACCTAAGAAAGCGCATTACTACCTACTCGGCCATTAATTCAAGATAGCAGCTAATTTAAAAAGATGAACCATATTTGATATTTATAAATACTTACTGGCAATTATATCCTGCAGATTTTACACGCAATATGCACTATGCTCAGATACTTAGAAGTAGGCGGCATTTCGCTCCTCAAATGTGGAAGAAAACGAGCTTCCACCAATGGGTGAGCACGCAAATTTTCCAGCTCTGTTAAATAAACTATACAATGGTTTCCACGTTCCCTGGATGCGAGTGCGTATCGGTGTGCCGATTGTTGTGACGGTGCCTCTCAACCGCGCCTGAACTGCTGTTTTTTTAAGGGGGGTAGCGTGGGCGTCAACGTAGCGTCCTCGTCACGCGCGTGCCCGCGCTTCACGGCGACGTTACGTTAGCAAAACACAACCCTCTATAGTCCAGCGGCAACTGACCGCCGACGTAGCCGACGGCCCCTGACGTGCTCGGGCGTCGCTCGGCTCCGAATAGCCCCTGCTGCATTTCGCACCGGGCGCGCCGCACTCGCCCGCACCGAGGGTCCATTATCGTCACCCGTAGCAATTCCGCCAGAATAACGCTCTGTTCATTACTGCGCATGCGCTGTTTTGTATCTGGCCGCTGCGTCAGGCCGCGTCGTGTGAGAACCGGTTGTCCTATAGGTCAGGTGGATGGTCAGGTGGAAACTGACCCTTTACAGGCTTCATGTCGGGTAAGGAAACGCGTTAGCATGTGCAATAAAGCGTTTTAGAATAGTAAAGTAACAACCAGGAGTCACACAACGCGAATCACGTAAGGTGTGGGTCGTTCAATGCTGCAACCAATTGCAAAAGCCTCAGGCATAATTCTTCATCGTCGTCAGCCGCAGCATCAACGAAGTGCACATAATGCGTTACAAGTGTGTAGCGGGTACTGCGCTTTTCCGAATAATGACGAATATGGCACAGTGGACGCTTCCCCACTACACAAAAGTTATGATGATTCATGGCGTTGCGGGTGCCACGCAAGTGTGCTTGTGGTAGTTGCCCCAAGAGTGTTTAAAAAAGGCTCTAGAAAGGCCGCTCTACCAGCTTTCGCTGTGACTGTGCTGTGCTTTCCGCGCAGGCCTGGCGGTTTTCAAATGTTTTTACTGTACTCCACTGACCTGCGGCAAAGTTTGTATTGGGCAGACCTAAATAAGGATGTGTAAATAAGCCTTTGTAAAAACACAATACTTCTTTGAGCGGTGACCAGAGAAGCAATCGGGCTGTCCATTGGCGCAGTTTCATGAAATCCTGTCCTCCTAAGCCGATGTTTGATCGCACGACAATTTTGGGTAGGGGGAAGAGAAGATATGGGTGGGAGATTTTAGAAGCTTTTGATATAGTTGCGATAGCAATTATATGGACACTCTCGGCTGGTTTTCGCTGTCGGCGTCAGCGTTGGCGTCGGTGTCATGTCCCGTATATGTATATGTACCTATACATTTATAAAAACCGCAAAGAAAAATAATTCAGAAAAATGTTTCCGACGCGCGGCATCGAACCAGGGACCTCTCGTTCTGCAGCTAGCGGCGCTAACCATTCAGCCACGAAGGCGAACGCCCTTCAACGTTCAAACGGCGAGCTACTTATATACAGCGAGTTTTCAGCGCGTTTTCAGCATTACCAGCGAGATGGCGCAAAGGCCGCGCTCGGCGGGGCTTAGCTGCCCCGTTCGTCGCGACGCGCGCTCTCCGGCGCGCACTTTACCCGAATGGGGGGGGGGGGGGGGGGGAGGGTAGATGTTCGTGCGCGCGCGCGCTTATCTCGCGGTGGCGGAGAATGGGGCTTAGGCGGAACGATGGCGTTGTAGTTACCGGGCGCGCGAAGGTCACATCGCTCGCTGCAGTCCCCCCCGTTTGCGAAAAGAGCACGCTTTTCAAACACAGTGAAGTAACAACTGTGACACTTGTTAGTTCGCGCTCGTCTGTACCTGTGAATACGCTTCGTGCGTCGTTTTTGTTTGAGCAACGCGTTAAGTGTCGAGCTGTGAATGTTTTTAGTTCGCTCTCGTCCTGTGCGTGTTGTTTTCGTGCGTCATGTGTGCGTGAGCAGCGCGCTGCACGTTTCTACCTGCTTGCCATTCGTCGCTTGACATTCCAATTTGTTGCTATCGCATTCATTGCTTGGACTTGTGGCGAAACTGTGACTTTTTGTAAATCATAAAGGTAATTGTGTCAGTGATACTTCCTTGTCTCTGTCGTCAAAAAAGCGGGCCTACCTAGCGGAAAAATAAGTTTGAAGTGTGATGTTTTGTGGGAAGTCAAGGCAATGCGCATGCGTGAGAAGTCTTGTGCGGCACTGTAACTTTCAATAAAGCACGGTTGAAAGTCCAGCGTTCGTCCGTGTGTTCCGCCTTCTTGTTGTGTACTTGTTTCTCTACATGTATTCGCTGGTACCCCGTTTTCGAGTTCAAACAGGCGACAGACGCATAACGGTTTGCTGGCTTAGCTATCGTTGGTTTCTTGCGGTATAACAATATTAGAACTGTAAGGTACACTTACGGTGGCTTTTGTTATCACTTCGCTCTATTTATGGGCATTTATGGGCTTGTCATGGTTTCAAATTACTCGAACATGTTTTGAGCAGCATTGCAGCTACGTTTGCTTCTTGTATTGCTTGCAATGGTGCTGTGTATCTCAGCAGGTTCTAATGAATGATAGCGGAGTTACAGCAACAGTTGAACGTTTTTGTAACAAACTTCAATATTATAAAATTTTCGTTATAATGACATATTTCACTGTTCACAACTTGATTTTCATAAATAATTACGTATCTTGAACCTCAATATGAGAAAGTGTATTTATCCGCGATTTCAGTATCAAAGGTTTCAGTATACTGGCGCAGAGGAAAACTGAGAACACAAACTGAAACTTCTGCTGGAGCTAGTGCTGAAATGGTTGAGCGATTGAAGTTGTAGCCTTGATTATTTGTATGCGACCTGTGCCGGCAGCTGTTTTGGTTTTGTGGCATGTCATCGTTATCAACGTTGCGCACTCGCCGACCGATGTGAGTGAAAAGTAAGTGGTTCGGTTCGGCGAACATGATGTCATCAATGTTGCACTACTCCGGGCCACACCCGATATTTAGATGCCGAACCGTGGCGGTAGAGCAGGTACCATAGCTTTCCTTATTTCACATTACGCCAGTGTGTGGCCTGAATTTTTTTTTCAGGTTCAAGCGGGGTTTGGTCGATGTGAAGAGTTCATCACCGGTGCTGGGTCACGCTGCGGTCGCCGAATCTCACAATCAAGAAAATAACAATCACGTCATTGTTCACGCATTCTCCCGGCCCTTATCCCCGGGGCTAATTACATCGACAGTGTTGCTTCAGATTTCTTGTGTGCTGCTCAGTATAATGTTATTTTAGTGAGCCGCCCACAGGAAACCTGGTGTACTTCAAGCTGATTGCCGTCTAGCATATTTCTACGCAATGCATCGCTATTGCGGCAACGTACATGACTGCAGATAGAGCATGCAATAGCCAATCGAGTACAAAAAACACTCATAGTCTAGCAGAAAGCAACTCTAAACACAGGCCAAAAATATTATGAGAGGATTATGAAAGTATATAAAATAAATAAACACGATCCCGGTGCAACGAAATTCCAGAAAAACGAAATGCTGAAAGAGCCGAAAAAAATAATGCACCGTCGCACAAGTGCTCCGATGCCTGAAGAAAGTGCAGAGCTGGGCGGCCTCCCTTGTTTCTTGCTATTGTTCTCTCTCTTCTCTCCAGTTTTTTCTTTCTCATTTCTCTTTCTCTCTTTCTTGGTATACGTTTTTCTGTGTGTATTTTTATTTCTTTATTTATGTATTTCTTTCTCAGTAGATCTGTCTAGCTGCTTCTTACCGTTCTTCGCGCTCTCTCTTATTCTGGCTTCCTCTTTCTTTCTATCTTTTTTTTTCTCTCTCTCTCCTTATTTCTCTTCCTTTTTTTATTCTACCTCTTTCTATATTCCCTTCTCTTTATCTTTTGCGGTATTTTTTGTACCTTATTTTGGTGTCCCTTTCTTTATATATTTTTCTCTCCCTGTCTGTTCTTTTCTACCTTTATATTTGTGTCTGTCTTTCTTCCCTTTCTATGTAGTGCTCTCTTTCACTTTCTTTTGATCTTTTCCATTATCTCTCTCTATCTATTCCGCGCTGTACTCATTCTCTTGCCCATCAGGCTTATTGCATTCCACGCCGGAAAAATCGACACGCGGAACAGAAAATGAAGAGGCCGAAGAGGAAGAAGTGAAAGAAGAGAGCGCGTGCCGCTCTATGAGTGTGATAGTTTTTTTTTGTTCCCTCTGCACACACTGACGATCGGCTTAAACAGCATCGCTGTTAATGGTGTTAAACAAATGGTCATTCAAATGTTGTCACATATATTCAACATCAGTCAGCATAAAGGCGATGTCTCAAGCACTTCACAATAGCCAAAGCTACGGCTTACAAAAGACCACTCTTCTGTGATACAAGTAAAAACTGTGTACGCTATGTAACTGAAACTGCAGAAAGATGCTTAACAAGGAATATTGATCATATATAACGCAACTATTTATGTGCATGTGCCAACTATGAGCATTGTCGACAAAATGCAACTAAAGCATAAATATTCCGTAGAGTGTGCTGAAAGATGGTGTTGGCCGAAGAGTATCCTGAATGTCTCGAATATTTAGATGCAGCTATCAGTAAAATTGTGCTGTGGTGGAAACAGCCTTTATATTGGCTTGACATACATCCACAGCCTTCTGCTAGCGACTAGACAGGCATCCAATTTGGGAAGAAACGTGAAACATAAACACTTTTTCATAGATAATATTTAAACATCTGTACACGGTGATATAAAGCTTTCTTCTGTTCGCAGGCTGGGGGCCATAACAAGCTTTGACTACGTTGCGTTCTGAACCATGAAGGAGAATTGTGCCTGAACAGCTGAGGCTAACAAAAAAAAAAAATAACCACGAAGAGAGGAAATTTTTGTCCGCAAACAATAAAAGAGAGTTTGGCTGCAAATCATACAGCACTCACTGCCGTGAATTATAAATTGGTGGTCTAATGCGAAAAGCCCCGTCTTAACGCTTCATGCATTTTATCTCTTTTCGTTACACAATCCCGAATATAAACCATAAAACGCAATTAATCTTATTGGCACTCGATGTTTTTTATGTGCCCTGTAAGCCTTCTATGATGCACTCTGACCAATTTTATTTACTTTATTTCAACGTTTCTGTAGTAGAATGCACATAGGTTGGAGTAGTTTCAATGCTTCTAAATTGATGAACGAATTGAAAGTGTGAGTCGGGAACTCCACTGATGCACACGTGCAAATTACCTTTTCAATTAAGTGTGTATTTCTTAAAACGATGCATGTCTTGATCTTAGAAGCTCTAGAATTTATGATGAAGCAAACCTGAAACATGTTTAAGGAAGCAAGCAGGAACATAATGCAGCTTCCCCCTGCAATCAGTTTGGTTCATTCAATACAAAAAGATTATTTATTGCTATAACAAAAGTGATTGAAATTACACGCAAGTATTACCCTGAACTTTGCGTACTGTGTCACTTAGGTTTAGATATATGCTTAAGATCAGCCGTTTATTAATTTGTAAAATATTTCTAACTTCACAATCGCCAATAAAATGCGAAATATTTACGATGTTTAAGAGAAATTGCGCTATTGTTCCCTCTGAAATCGTGAGGAGTTTTCAAAATGTTTTCAGGGTGTCGACTCTAAGTGACACAAGTTTTCATTTCGTGGGGAGTTTGTGGGTAAATGTCTCCTATACACACTTGAAATAACGTTCGATATTCATGTTAAAATTTAAATTTTTTTGTAATCGCAACATCCTCTCCACTAATTTCCTTTGTGTGAAGGATCCTCGAAAAAGATTATTTTAAGAACCAGTAGTTGATTAATCCCATTCGGCTATATTTTACGATGACACTGGCAAATCACATAATGACTACATTTTCTTCTGTAATCCTTTCAAGAGCTGTCAAAACATTGATTGCACCAGAAACATATATGCCCTTCCGACACCAAAAGTAAATATCGAAAGGACAAAAGGACAGACCAATGGGCTAGTTGGGACTTCGTAATTCGCACAGTAGCGCAAGTAATCACACGGACGCACGTGTGGTTGTTCGCGCCACTGTCTCTATTATGGGAATGACGTGCGCAAAACTTTTAGAAAAATATCCAACACTCCCCGAACGTGACCTAAGCCGACGCTGCCGAGTACATATCCCTCCGCAACATGCACAATGTGGCAGTAGACGAGGATGCAGACCTCCACAATGTGAGCGCCTCCGTTCGAACCGACTGCGCTGGAGTTTCCGCGCTATCAGTCGTTGCATTCTATCTTGCACTTGAGCCAAATGCGTAACAAGAAACTCAAAAGCTACAATCTACAACCTCGCGATGGGGCGCATCATGTGGGAAGCGCCACTGGCGGATCCTGAAAAAAATTCCACGTAACTTTTATATCTCTTCCATTATACTGTTAAATCGCAAGTGGCGTGCCGGTCGAGACGCTTGATATGCGCATTAGAGCACCCTAAGCGAATTTATCTCCTTTTCTAGAACTGATACCGGCTGTTGTGTGCCCTTTCGGAGAATTCAAGCGAATGCTTGAGCCACACAGGAGCATCTTGAATATTAATGGCGTCAATTGTGTAGGCCGTCCTCGTGTTCTTCACTGAGACGTCACATTTAGCTATGGGCTGCGCCAAAAATGTAAAGTAAGGTTGTAACTGGTCAAGATGCATTTTAGATGCGAAGCAGCTTATGGCGGAGGTCAATCCGGTGTGAGGCCTGACCACCCTTACTGCGCATGCGCCAACTCTCCACCCTCTCCTCGCGTGAGATGGGAGGAGGTGGCGTGAGCGCTGCCTCCGCTTCGTTTCTCCTCTCCCTTGCTTAGGTGCAGATGACTGAGGCGCAAAAAACATCTCGTTAAAAAAGGGAGGAGCATAAGAGAAGAAAGAGCTCTTTCTTCTCTTCTGCTCCTCCCTTTTTCACGAGATGTTTTTTGCGCCTCAGTCATCTGCACCTAAGCAAGGTAAGCACCAACTAGCCCAAAAAAGAAGTCCTTTTGGAATATCTTTCTCCTCTCCCGTTTCTCTCTCTCCGGCGCAGCTGTGCGCTCGTATATAATGCGGCGCGCGCTCGCCCCGTTACACTCTCCTTCGCAACGGCGCTATGAATAGACACTTTTAGTTGGGCGTACGTAACGAGCCTACGTACGCAGCGTGGCTACGGGAGAGAAGTGCGCATGCGCAGTACGTAACGTATCTATTCCATGGATGCGTGCGTATGCCCGAAAAAAAAAACGCGGCGTGCGTAAACGTAACGAGACGTAGCGTTAGCGGCGCGACGCTCTCGCGAGATCTCGATTGAAAGAGAACCCAGATAGCAAAATGGCAGCGATGGCGTCGAACGGAGAGAGCAACAGAGCCGGCTCAAATCGAGTACATTAAATGCGAAGCATTTCTTTGCGTACTGCAGGCACTTTTTAGCGTTTCTATCTGCGTATCTATCTATCTATCTATCTATCTATCTATCTATCTATCTAGCCGCCTACGTCTGGGTGATCTCGTGATTACCCCTTTAACTTGGGGTAGACCAAAATTAGTATGTGAGAATAAGATGGTTTGACGAATATGACTCGCTGGTCATGACATGAATAATGACAATGACGTCGCGTATGTCGTCAAGCTCTTTCGGGCAAACCCTGTGGCACATACCACGGGGCGGGTGTGTGCCACAGGTATGCGGGTATGTGCCACAGGTGATTGACAGTTTAGACTACCCAGGAACGGCGAGACAAACATTGGTACTTTTAACGCCAGAGCGTTAAAAAGCTGACGTCATCAGCAGCGTTGACCGGACGAATGCAAATAATAAATGTCAGGGTCCCAACAGGAATCGAACCCAAGAATTCTGCGTGGCAATCAAGCATTCTACCACAGAGCCACGTCAGGTCTCGGAACTGCTTTTCGAATAGACCCTAATGTTGGTGAAACGTCAATTGTCGTTGCAGTGCTGGCTATCCAATTTTATAAACATTGCATATGTAATCCGATGATATAGCCATCACGCCGGGTTAACATCAATTATAGTAAAGCGCCATCCGCTGAAGTTGATATTATGTTGCAGTGTCCAGGGCTACCATCCTGGCGAGCACAAGCGCTACATATCAGTTTATCGCTTCTGGTGTTGCTACTGGCCATGTTGCTGTTGGCATCGTTACGCAACTGTAAACAACTTGTTATGCAAAACATATGCGACTGTGGAACATATGTCTGTGCGTACATTTGTACATATCTTTAGCCTAATTTCGTAGCGTTTCGCTCAATAAAACATCACAACACAGTCACCTTCCCTCCGCATGCTTCGCATAACATCGATTCCCAAGGTACCTGGAATCTGCCGAATTTTTTACTTTGAGGGACGATGTTGCGCTGCTAACGGAAGTACAGACCAGCGATCCGTTTATGCATTCGGAGAAGTGGGAAGAAATTGCTTGGCGCCTCAGGGAAGTCCTGAAGAAACCATTTACAGCGCGCTGTGTGCGCGAGCGCCTGAACCTGCTGCTGGCGCGGTACTCGGCGAATGATCGGCGAAACCAAAAAAAGTAAGTCTGGATGGTTGTTTCACAGCACGGTGCAAAATAAGGTGCGTTAGTCGTTGTGCGACCTTGCTATTAATTGATGTTCGTAGGTCCGGTACAGAAGAAGAGTACTCGGAGCGAAACCAACTGCTGCAAGATATCCTGAGCCTGATTGAAGGCACGCCGTACAAAGTGCGCGCAGTGAGGAAGCCAAGGAAGCCCTGCCATGGAGAGTCAAGCGTACAAGCGCGAAAATCGGCAGCGGCTGCAAGAGATGTGCACGCAACTAGATACGCGGAACGCAGCATAGACTTCATCGACGAGTGTGACACCGCTGAGGAGGACATTGACGTTGCTAGTAAGTGTGCGCTTCGCGATTGCTGTTTTTCTGGTTACCGTAAGTGCCGTCGTTGTTTGTCTTAATGTAGGTCACCACCTCCAAGAAAAAGTGGTAGTGCACAGTGCCCCTGTCCCCAGTTCCCGAGTACAAGAGCTCGAAATAGCATACCGTATTTACACGATTGTAGGTCGACCCATTTTGTCTTAATTTGAAATCCGAAGTTGGGGGGTCGACCTAGAATCGAAAACTAGTTTCTGTTGTGAAGTCTTTCTGAAAATGATCCCCGCGTACTGCCGCGAAGCTAGCTGTTCTGCACAGCTTTGAAGCACTGCCGTGAAGCCACCTTGGCAGACAAGAATTCGACCTTGTTTCCTTCGGAGACATCGTAAATAAATTTTTTTTATGAAATGTGCTCGAGCTCTTTTTTGTTATTTTGCCGTGCGATATCAGGGGGGTCGACCTACATTCGAGTCGACTTACAATCGTGTAAATACGGTACAAAAAATCGGGCAGCCGAGTGAAAACGCGCGCAAGTTAAACAATAGAGTGCCGCAGCCCAAGTAGTTGAGAACTTAAAATAAAAACGCCAGTTCACACAAGCTTTAGAACATACTTAGACAACCTAGTATTACATAATATGTATATGAAAGAATATATATGATGAGATGGTAGGTGTTGTGAAATCAGAGGCCTTCAGTTTCGGTTTGAGATGCGTCCATCAGGGGTTGAAAAAGTGACCATAACTTTCGCTCAAGGTAACTATATAATTCCTTTTCCTAAATGTTCTTGAATGGACAGGGAGCTTGAAACAATGAAATCCCAAACTCCATCTTTTTTTTAAATGCGTTTTTTAAACGTGGTGACATACCTTAAATGAGGGAAGCACACCACATTGAAATGCGCTCATGTGTGCTCTGTTTGCAGGCCCCACTGCCGACGCTACGCCGGCGCAGCTGCTGACTCGTATGGTGACTCCTGATGACGACGACAGAGAATGGGACGACATCGTAAGCGAAAGTGCGATAAGCATATACCGGCCGGCTTCCACAGAGCCCCAGTCGGCTGCAGCTACACATGCTCGATCTGGAGATATAGCGGTGACTCCTGCAAGAGCGAGTCGTAGGAGCGCCGAACCGCCAAGGGACGCGGATACCGAGCCTGCAGCGGCTGTCTCCGCAACGGCAGGGTGCAGGAGCGCCGAACCGACACATTCTCAAGCCCCACCAAGCTACCCCAGGCGTGGTAGATATTTTTCTTTTCGGTATAATAAGCGATATTTCAATTTTGGTGTGACGAAATTTGCGTACGATTCATCTGGAGCTGTAAAAAGAGTGCACGTACAGGCAGGACAATCATTCCTGCACTAATGCCAGTTACAGGGGCAGACCCAAAGTGGCAAACTCTTACTTTAATCAGTGGCGCGTGGACTCCACTCAGCACTGTTTCGAGTTGACCTCAAAATAATGCAGCCGCAACACAGCGAAAGCACCTCACCATAGTTTGTTGCAGTGAGACAACACAATGAATAAGTAACGATATGTACTAGGCCCGTAGCCAGATGGAGTGCCGTAGCCCCACCCTCGAAATTTGGATGGAGGGGGGTGTTTTACAGAGAATAAATAATGAAAGTAGGTGTTTTTCAGAGCCTTTAACAAGTGTGCCTCCCCTGAAAAAATTCCTGGCTATGCGCCTGACATGTACTCAAGGAAAAGGTGGTGGAGAGTGTCATGTGCATAGATGTTAATGCTAGATGGACAGGGTATGCAAACACAGAAACAATAGAGAAGTCAAAACATCTAACGGCGTTTCTGGTGTCTTTTCTCCTGTGCCTGTGTTTGCACGCCCTGTCTTAGAATGAATACATGGTGACTAGCTGAGCTCTCTCCTATTCAAGATATCAAGTATGAACAAGAATGGCTGATATTCTAGGCCCACTCTACACGTACTGACATGTGGTTTGTGTTTGCAATGCAGCAAAAAGTAACGATAGCCAAAGTAAAATGAACGAGAAAGCAGGTTCACCGGAGCCCAAAAGGGTTCGTTGGCATGTTTCGTCTGACATGGAATTGTATCGGTGTACTCAAGGAGGTTATGTTATACAAATGTGTGTTATTAGTACACTCACGGTGTCACCAGCAGTTGCAAGTGATTGATTAGTGCTAATGAATTTTAACACAACACTGCCAAAACAAAACATTTGATAGTAAAGCAAGGAATCTCCTTGACATTAGTAAGTGCATATCGTAAGGCAAAAGGCATAATGTAGATATAACTTTGAAAGTGCAACACGATGGAGCAAAAAATTCTGAGAAGTGCCTCGCAAAAATTGCCTGATTTCTTTTTTGATGCGTACCACCATGCAGGAAAAAGACAGCAAGAACAGGCTGACCACGACTTCTTGCTGAAAAGATAGAGGCACGAGGTGATAATGAAAGAAAAAGACATGCAGATGGAATCACGTAGGCTTGCCTTTGAGGAGGGCAAAGTTGCTTTTGAAGATAAACGGCTAACTTGGGAGAAAGAGCAAGCAATGATGATGGCCCGTGAAAGGGAGGAGGACCGCAGAGCACGGGCAGAGGAGAGGAAAGAAGAAAGGCGCATGCGGGCCGAAGAGAAACAAGAAGAGAGGCGAGAACGGGCTGAAGAACGTCGTCTTTTTGCTGCGCAGCAGGAGGCATTTATAGGCATTCTGCAGGGCCTACTGCCAAAGAATAACATGTAGTAGATGTTGGAAGTGGCGTAAGCACAGTCATGTTGCATACATGTAAGCACAGGTGCAATATTCAAATCATTGTATTCATTGTTTGTGTTATAAGTGATATTTTATTCTGCACTTGAAAATTGAATATACATGCAAAGTCGCCAAGTATGCTGAGCAAGTCTTGGCTTCCATATTGAACACCATCATTTCAGTGTACTACTTTGGCACCATATAAATATCTGTTCATGCGAGTTCAGAAAGAGAGTGTTTATTAAGGGCTCATTTTTTCTTTGTTCGACACATTATGATATGTAACAAGTGATCTGTAACAATGCACAGCATAGTGGAAGTTCAGTAAATACGCATCATGTGTCAAATTAAATTGATAATGAGATGTAACAGACAATCATGCCAAGAAAAGTATAGGGGATGTAATTAGAAGTAATTGTAATGTAAATGTGAAGAAAGGAAAGTGGACGAAAAGAAAAGTTTGGCATCACGTAGTACGTGACAACAAACAGGCAGAAAAAGAGTGTTCCACACTTGCCGTCATGGCTACTGGCGGCACTGACTGACATTCCCACGCTTAAATGCACATATATACCCCGTAATGTGGACACGGGGATAGCCGCCATGGTAGCTCAGTTGGTAGAGCATCGGACGCGTTATTCGAAGGTCGCAGGTTCGTTCCCTGCCCACGGCAAGTTATCTTTTGTCCACTATACTTTCTTAACATTTACATCACAATTACTTCATGCCCCATTAAAGAAGTGGAAGAGTCATGTCTTCATTACATAGTGACAATATATCGCACTGCCTTTCTCTGGGCATGTTGAAGTTTACAACACATTTGTTGCATGGTTCTCACACAGTCACAGCATACTGAAGCTTCACCATAACACAAACAATATAAGGTAGTAGTGAAACATTGCGTGGTGCATGAGATTTTCTCCGGGGAAACACTACCTTGTTTCAGAGCAGATGATTTTATTGTGGAGATGTATGTAGGCCAGGAAAGTGAACCTCTCAACACGACAGCAAGCTGGGTTTCAACCGCACCAACCCAAAATCAGAAACTTCAAGTAGTCATGCATCTTAAATACATATTTTCAATCATTATTGGCGACAATAAAATGATAATGAATAAGATACACATCCAGGTGTTGCAAAAAAAAACTGCGTTAGCTCACAGAAACGTGGGATACGCAATCTCAACTTGGTGTAATCTAGACAGAGTAAAGTGAATACACTTTCATGTAATCATGAAAGGAACATCGCAACTGGACAACAAGCGCACATAAACAACAATACAGTAATGAGCACAGCTACAGTGCTGCACATGCCACATGGCCGCCGAGAAGAAAAACAAGTCTTGATGCTGCAGCACGCACTTGATCATGCTGCCCTGCCACTCTGTGCAAGACATTGCATGACAGTGCTTACTGGCTATACCTATGCAATAAACCTATGCAGATGTGTACCTATGCACATGTGTTATTAAAGGAACACAAAAGAGGAACAATGACTTCGTTTAGATTGACAAGCTGCACTCTGAGATCTTGAATGCCATATGTTTCACTATCACAAGTTCATTTTAAGCGGAGAAAATCAAGGCTGAAGTTTCACTTTTAAATTTCGCGCCAAAATCTCGACGCATGACGTAAGAAATTTCAAAATGTATTTTTGGTATTTTCGTGACATTTGCTCGATGAAAATTTCTGAAAGTTCGTATGTTAAGTCTATGGCACCCACAGATGACAATGTACTTCATTTTTATCGATGGGAAGCTACGTAGGACCCAGTAGACGCCTTCAAAATGTCTTACGTCACAGTGTTTGGTGCGCGAATCTCAAGGTGGCGTCGCCACCCGCATTTTCTTTTCACGCGTTTTCACGCTTACCAAGCGTCGTGTCGCGGTAAGAGAGTAGTTTTCAGGAGTGTGAAATCGTACTTAACTAATACGTGAAAAATCGTTTTGCTGTTTAGTGTCCCTTTAAACTTAATCTACTGTAAGGCATGACAAAAGCACATGACAGGTAATCATGGACACGGCTTCAAATATTCTCGCAGCTTAGGTGGTTGGAGGCTGAAATAACTGGACACTTGACTGCCACAAATGGTTGTGTGACAGTTCGACAGTATGGTGGCAACTTTATACATTGCAGCCACTTGCTGCCACTGAAGTTTCTGGTTCTTTTTAAAGTCTAAGAATGCAAATTCAGCGACGACTTTACCGAATCCCCATTCTACGGCCTCACGGACAGCACTCATTCCACAGTTGAACGCCTGCTGGGAAGGTGACAAATGTGAGGCACCATATGGCTTCATTAGAAGTGGGCGAAGTGGGTACGCAGGGTCGCCGTACACCACGAAGTCTTCATTTCCGGTGAGCCTCTCGAGCTTTGTATAAACTCCACTTTCCGGAAATATTCCTGCATAAAGAGGGACACACAAATAAGAAAATACGTGTACTTCTTGCGATTTTCAAACGTTCGTTTTTGGGACGTCTGCATGTAAAAATGTTGAGTACACGTATTTGTTTCCTACAACAATTACGTACACTTTTTCCCTGAACAGGACATCTCGTCAAAACATTTCGAGATGCTGCTGCCTTTTCTTCCTCATTAATGTGTGAACGTAAATAACATTACCTGATTTTACATGAACTGCTTTAACATGAAACTCTATGCCTTGTGTCAAGATCTAGTGCACACTGTACTTGCATAATTACAGCAAATTTAATGACCCTGGCTTTAATAAAATCATGTAGCTTCAGCATGTTGGTATGCCACTATATTTTCTTGCTTTTGTCACGTACATGAGCTAGAAACTGCAATGCCTCGCTTTCATGCGTGAGCATTGTTGCTTCGTAATTGCTGCCCCACTATCTCGAAGAAATAATGTGGATCGAAGTGCTACATTTATTAATAAAATGTAACAAAGCACTCCGTTCTGCAAGTACACTGAGTTCATAAATATCCTGACTTTCTGAAACATCATTCTTTCTCTAATGCCACACTGAGCAGGCAAACAGAACCATTGTTTATTTCTGCTTGGGTACTCTCGACACGACAAGAAATGCACTTAGCAACTAAACAAATGAGATACACAGGCTAATGAGGTCGTGCCTTGAAGCACTGGTCAAGGTCAATACTCTAGTGGTAAGGCTGCTAAATTGTTGCCTGATGGTCAGTGCATGCTAATGAATAGTGCATAGGAGCGACATGCGACTAAGGTGCTATACAGTCGCACATATGACTGCAGTCATTGCCCCTGTGCCACAGAAATAGCTGTGTGACAATTCATATCGTATCACCATGCGCATACATCAGAATTTCTTTTCATTAATGACGAACGTGCCATCGGTACGGGTTGGCTTTGTAACAAAGAGGTGGTAGAATACTTCTGCGCTTCCTCTTATTGTACAATAACAGTTGCTTCGACAGTGAAGTGTTTGTTGTGGGTGAACGGAAAAAACTCACTTGCATCATGCCAGCTCCCTGGGTAGTGTCCATCAAGCTGGCACACAATGCCATTGGGGCACATCAGCGATTGGTATTTGACCATGTGCATTCTCTTGTGGCCGGAATAGTAGAGCTTCTGGTTCCTTTTTGGACGGCAAATTGGACGGGCCGTTCCATGGATGAAGGCCCAGCAATTGGGCAGGGGAGAACCCTTGTCTTCAACAGCCTGCAGCAAAGAATGATGAGGCATGCATTTTCAAATCATAGTCACATACATACGGTGACATTAAGATGTATATGAAATGATCTTTGCACATTGGAAAACAGCACAGGATAATACTTAGAGATAAAGCCTTCCCTGTCATGCAAAGCAGTGCGGGGGGGGGGGGGGGGGGCATGCATTATTTACGACAGCACTATCACTACAGTACAACCAATTTGCAAGACCAGGTTAACTGTGCATGGCGTGTTAAGGTATGAGGCCAAGTGAAAAAAGCGAATGTTTTTTCAAAGTGTAATTTTTTGGTTTATCGCCTTGTTATATTCGTAGTTTATTAGAAAGTTTGTGTCTACGCAGTTTTTTTTCAAAAGATACAAGCAAAAATGATAGACCACCCGTCACCTATGAAACCGAAACTGAAAGTGCCAGTTTTGTCTGCATCATATCGTTAGCCTGATATATAGTATTTTGTTGGTTATTTAGCAATCATATGAGGTGCGAAGATGTAAGAATGCTCTAAAAGCATTGTCAACATGTCATTTTTAATCATAAAGTAATTAACTTCACACCAGATGAACGCGTAATGTGGTACATGTGTTGTTCACGTTCAAGGACACGTATGTGAGCCTGTAAACCACCAAATTTGCTTTTGTTGACGTAGTGTGTCATTTCAATGATGACAGCAGAAGCAGATTTGATATTTTTAAGCAAACTCGGATAAAGCTGGGCCTCTACAATGCAAAAGCTTGCCTCACAAATGAGCAGCACCGCAGCGCGAAAGCACCCCGTCAGTGCACTGATGTTGCTAAACATGCTAGAAAAAAATTCACAGTTGCCGCTCGAGCAAAAGCACACAGTAGTCAGGTTCGCGATAGAACTGGCTGAAAATATCGATAATTTTAGTGCTCCTGATCGTCTGGTGTAAGCATTGCACCTGTTTGAAATCTCTTTTGTTGATTTTCTCAGAACTTACATTTGTGGTATTTTTTCGTACGCGAACAGTCACAACTCTTTTGCTAATATAAACATTTCTCATTAAAACTTGGCACGCTTTATCACATCAGTAAGTGTGCAATGCACCTCAATAAGCGAAATTGTGCCGCAACATTTAATATGACGGCCTGTTATACGAAGGTGCCCCTAATGCTAGTGCATACTATTCTGGTTATTTAATCACTATGTTTGTAATACTCATCACATCTAATTTGTTTTGGTTCATTGCACGGGTCAAAGCATCAATTTTCTGCCCCTACAAAATACACAAAAAAAATGTAATGAGTCGAACACATGAGCTAGGAGTGTTGCCATAAGACCCACTTTTATTAAAAAAATTAATTATGAAAAATTAACAAAGAGTAATACTTCCTTTATAATGCTCACATGTGCCTAAAACGTGTTTTATATTGTATGCTAATAATCTTTAGTGCTTATCGCTTTTAAAACAAAAATTTACCCGACACTTTGCCTCCTACCTCAATTTACAAATGTAATAAAATGGGAATACTTGTAGCAGTCGGAGCGCTACGTCGAAGTGCATGTTAAATATTATTGTAGCCTAATGGTTATAACTGGAAGGCCAAGTAGAGCTTGGTGTTACTTGGTGTCCAAGAGCAGAAGTTGCGTTAAATGGTGGAGGGGACAACATGGTTTTACCAGAATTCCTGTTTTACCTTCCCATAACCACTAAATTATCGGGAGTTCGAGCCACAGTTGTGTTCAGTGACTCTCCCTGCCCAGTCAAGAACACGGCATCACGCAACGCCTGCCTTCAGAAAGAGAAAAAGAGTAGCAGCAGTCTTGCTTAATAGACACAAAAACTAATTATAGATGGGTCAGGTAGGTGTGTAGTATATTAGCGCTGACTTACGCCGGCGAATTCCTTCAGTGAAGCAGGCGATATCCACTCGTGGTTGTTCAAGTCTGTCAGCAGATGTCCGAAGGTGCCCAGGATGTGGTCCATGAGACGCAAAGTAGCACTTGACATGACAGAGGAGTGACGACCAAAAATCCCCTCTAAGTCGCACCACCTGTTGGGATACGCCAGCCTCCGCAGCAACACGCACAGAGCCTCTCGACCACACAACCTCACGTTTTGTGCAGTGGTGATCTCCGGCGGCACCAGCAGAGCACTACACAGATCGTTAAAGTCATGTTTGTGGAAGCGGAACATGAGTCGGAACGTTGTAGAGTCCATGCCGTCAATGTCAAGGAGCCCACATTGGGAACGGTACCTGACCAATTCAGCCTCCCTGCTTCGCCTCATGTCGTCTTCGAGCTCATCCAACGTAAACTCATGTCTTAGCAGCCGCCGCTCTTTATGGGACAACATGAGGTCCTCAATTTCCGCCCAACTCAGGACCGACAACAAGCGCGCACTTGATAAAACACCCGTCGGTGGCATCCTTCAAGCGCGCACAGCTGCACGAAGGCGCCTACACTCACGGCAACTGCGCAAACACTACACCACACGAATAGCGCGCACACACACCGCAGAACTCAGCGCGGTAAGGCTACAGTAAAAGGACACTGTAGAAAGGTTCAACACAGTCGGTCTAAACGCACACAACGTGACCAAACACACGGTAAAAGCGCACGCACATGCAAAACCTCGCGTAACCGCACAAACCGACGTAAAACGTAGATCCAAAAGGATTCGGCTTGACTTGGATGCTAGTGGCTGTTATCACGGCCGCTACCGCACGATGGCGCTAAGAAGCTCCCAAAAAGCTGTTTTACTTCGAATAACATACGTCTAGTTGAACCAAACGCATCCCAGTATGGTCGATACGGCAAACTAAAAGTGTTGCTGAGCGCTACGCTGCAAGCGCTACGTAGGCTCGTTACGTACGCCGAACTAAAAGTGTCTAATGTGAACGTTGGCGCAGTTGTAGCGGTAACGTAAGCTGTGACAGCAGCGCAAGCAGCGTGAGCAGCACCGCTGATACACAACTCCACACACAAATCAAACATACATGGAAATACACAAATGGGAACACAAGTGAACACCAGCGCTGCTTCGCATCCCCACATGGTTCGCTTGAATGGGAGATGGTGTAATTTTTTTGCCTCCTCTTTGCTTAAGTCCCAAAGAGGTTTGACTTCTCGACCTTCTGTATATCAAGCGCAGAAGGATGTACAAAAACAATTACTTAGCTCTGGACATAGGGCCGAGGCATAAAGGCTCCAAGATTCACCTTTCCCTTCCCCTTAAATAGTGTTCCCCTCTCTCTCTCTCTCGGTTTGTGTCTTGAATCATAAAGTCCAAATTTATAAGATCTCCTATTGCATCGCACGTTCTGCCCGCGGGGTAATAGCGCGCGAGCGGGGGCGCCAAGCGCGGCCGAAGCAGAGATCAAACAAGCCGGTCCATCTCCGTCGCTCCGAGGCGCATGCGATAAGATCCCCCCGCCTGTTAGACCGGCCGTGGAATGCTCACGCAGGAGAAAACACTCCGCCCGTTTTTAACCAGCGTGAAAAACTCCGTGGGGGGGAGGGGGAGGCTACCTCGAGCAGGAACTGCGACCATTGATTTTACGAGCGAGGACTTCGCTGGCGCGCGTTTTATCTGGTTGTCTCGACAGCCGTCAGCGGGCGTCTCGTATACCCCTTCCACGGTGCGAAAAGTGTGCCTGGAGAAGCCGTATTTTCTTACACCAGCGTTTTGTAGAGTCGCGCGAGATCACATCCAAAAGAGTTAGCAGCCAGCCTCACTTGGTATATCATTACAATTTGTTGCTATCGCATTCATTGTTTCACCCTTGCGGTGAAACTGCGACTTTTAGTATTTACTGCAACACATAAGCCAATGACGTCAGACGATGCTCCCATAAGTGCACTCCCAACTGGAAATCATGTTTGTATGCATTCCTTATGAAGACAGCGAAAAGCAGAGTAGTGCTTTATTTTCTCTTTTAAAACCTGAATCCGTAACGCTGTTCGCAAAAGCTCTAAGGAAACTTGTTGAAGTCTGCACCAGAACTCTCTATGGCTTACAATTTTGGCAAAATGGTCGATCGCAAACGAGAAAACCAGGTGTTCGTTTTAAAGCAGCGTGAGCTGTCCGTAACTGAAAGTGAAAGAAATTGAATAACTTGATATACAACAGCTTCATATACAAGTACAAACAAATGTCATCAATCAAAATCTTACCAAAATATGCAGAAAGGTTCCTTAGCGCAGCAATTTAGTTCGGTTGAACAATCGAGCGTAAATGAGTGACTTGATGTTTTGCATTGCAATTTAGCATATTTTTGCTATTTATTTGTCACCGTACAATAGGAATACTCTCTGCAAAACCCCCAGCAGAGACAGCAAGTTCTACAGGAGTTCTTTTAAAGATTGTACAATCGGCGTCAAATGAAATGCTAGCCGTGGCAATCATTGGCAGTTGTATAGCGCACGCCGTCCAGCCATGACCATCCATAGGCGCACGCTTCTGGTTCGCAGCACTGCGCATATATGGGCACCTGTTCGTGGTGATAACCGGATGCCACGCACTAGACCACTGCGAATACTTGGTGGTGTCCAGACTTCATTCGACGCATGTAGTACTTGCACTAGCGATGTTATTTTGGCGAAGTCATTTTGGAAGGTGCTTCCGCTTCCCACCCTACCTTAACCTAGCTGGGTGGTACTAAAAGGATAATCACATGAAACAGAGCACACCTATATTTAAACTCTTTCGCTACCACGAGAAAATGCCTATTTTCTATATGTCTCGGGTAAAGAGCTTTCGCCAGTTTTTACAGTACTCCAGCACGCATTGTAGCATACCGAATTATACACAATGAAATGCTCTTTCCAAAAATATAACTTGTAGAGCAACGAAAATATTTTTGGAATGAGTAAAAATGTGAAGTGTGTAATTTGTGGCTGCTAGCTGGCAAACAGTAGAATAAAAAAAACATTATATATGAAAAAAATATTTCAAAGAAAATTCAGAATATAAATTTGGAAGATAAGTGACCCAGGAATAGTATAAAAATAATAAATGTTCCGCACGTTGTTTCTATTAATATAGACAAAGAAAATCAGAACCGAGGTGCTGCTTCACTCCTCGTGCAATGCGATGAAGCATTTCTTGGTTTTTCGTGAGACACAGGTGAACTCGTGCACTTTTTCTCATTAAAATTTTGTTTTTTTTACGAAAAGAGCCTGCAGGTGCTCTAATATAGATTAACTCCCGTGATGTGAACAATCCCTCTATAAATCAGATGTCCAATGAACTTCACTAGTCTGTCTAGCGTCAACTCACTTCATGAGCCACCTCTCTCCACATAGGTTTGCGTTCCAATATATGCATCCAAGCATAGTTGTTTGTATTTTTGTAGATAGTATTAAAAGAACAATAATATTACGCGCATTCCTAAAACATTACCCCCCGTTCCATAGTGCGGGGCTGAGATGTGCTTTGGCGGCCTTCTTGTCATGAGGAGAAGCTCTGCAGCCGGCGCCAGCACACCGCGCCCCAGCGCCGTGTGGACCTCGCACGCAACCAGAGTAGCTCTAAGATTGGGCACAAAGGTCAGCAGCTACGCACTTGCGTCGGAGTAGACCACTTGAAGCCGTAAACAAAACCAACCCCTGAACGGCTGTGGATGTTCCAGGCTGACGCAAAACATCGTCGCCATGAGAGCTTGAAGCTGAGGTGCTGTCATATTCGGACTCAAAACTCGTCGCCACTCTATTTGCAAGACGGTTTCGAGCGGCGCGCGTT
>JALIZH010025725.1:0-12123 GCA_030522465.1 Rhipicephalus appendiculatus
GCGAACCATGTGTAGATGCGAAGCAGCGGGCGCTAACGCTTACACTGGCGGCGGCGTTGACGCTGGCGCTCATCGCGGCGTTGCGCAGTAGAGAAACCTGGGGAGGCGCAAAGCAAGCAGTGATGGATCAGTGTTTCCTACTGGAACATGCCAATTGCTGGTAATGGGGAATGAGAGACAGAAGACTCGGATTGGACACAGAGACCCGCAGTCCGCTTTTAGTTAACGCGGACGCTGCGAATTTTTATTGTTCAACAACGCACAGGAGAAATCTCCCACCGGCACTACCTTGCAGGTCAAGATCCAGTGCCTATATGTACGGGGTGGCCAGTGAACGGTTGTGCAGAGCGAGCAGTCGGCTTTTTTCAATCAAGAAGCTCGCTAGGAGACGCTGCCTGCGTCGGCGTTGCGAGACGGGAGAGGGGGGAGCGTAGGAGAGGAGAGAGAGGGGGGAAGGGACGCGCATGCGCAATAGTGGTGTAAACGCCGCGGGAGGGATGCCTAGAGATGGAGGGGGGGCGTAGGAGAGGAGAGAGAGCGGGAGGGGATGCGCATGCGCATTGGGGATGTGGACGCCGCTGGGACGGATGCCTAGAGGAGAGAGAGGGGGGCGTACGAGAGGAGAGGGGGAGAATCGGCGCATGCGCAATAAAGCGCGGACGCCACCAGATCCAAGCTCGCTCATGAGATGCTTCGAATCTAAATACTTCCTCGACCGAACGCACGAGGTTATATGAAATGGGGGAGGGAGAGGATGGAGTGGGCTTACCGGCTGCAGCGCGGGGGGAGGAGAGGAGAGAAGGCGACCGAACGCCTGCGTAAACGCCCGCGTAAAGAAGGAGAGTGCATGGCGGCAGCGCGGGGAGGAGGAACGCTCTACCCGGTTTATATTCACACTTGAAGGAGAGGAGACTAGAGGAGGAGAGTAGCGCATGCGCGGTGAGAGCAGAAGCGAGAACGCAGGAGAAGCGCAAGCAGGGGGGTAGGAGAGAAGTGGAGAGAGTAACGCGCAGCTGTTGGAGAGAGGGAAGGAGGAGAGTAGCGCATGCGCAGTGTGAGTGCGGACGCCGACAACGCCGCGGGACATGCCTCCGCTATAAGATGCTTCGCATCTAAAAAGAATAAAGATTTTTTTTCCTGCTTAATTGAGGGCGCTGCGCTCGTTCCGAACAGGAGGACGCGTTTGCATCGGCTGCTGCTTTCTTCAATGCCTTCGCAGCGTTTTCTGACAAATTCGCGTCCCATTTTGTGCTCAACAGCTCTGTGAAGTGACAAGGACTCTGTGGATACCCGATTTCAAGGTGCGTCAGACTTTCTTGACTTTTTACAAGTGCCCCGGCGGACGCCCCTGCGGACGCGCTTGGGGCTGAAAGGCCTTTCTTCGCTTACATCTGGAGATGGAATATCACGTGAACGGAGAAGATTTATCCCCCAACGAGTTTTCCAAAGACTTCGGGTGGCAACATGCCACCTCTAGACGGGCAACAGCACATCGAGCTGCAACTAGCTCTAACGTAACAGGTGCTACGACAAGCAGCAACGATGCGGCGCCACGGGGAGGTGGAAACGTTAAGCCAAGAATTATTCGCGCCAGCAGGGTGCCACAACTACCGAAAGAAGACTTCAAGATTATAATCAGACCCAAAGGAGGCCTCGACATTGCCAAGACCGGTCCTACCGTCGTGGCCGATGCCATCCTCCTTGCCGCTGGTCTCAGAGCAGAAGATCAAGACAGCGACACAATCTGTCCCAATCTGCAGCAAAACATCGTCGTGGCTAGTACGCCGAAGAGAGAACACGCCGACAGATACGTACGAATCAAGCAAATTAAAGTCATGGAACATACTTACGACATCAGCGCATACGAGGCTGCACCCCACACCACCTGCAAGGGAGTGATTAGAGGGATCTCGCTCCTCGATGGACCTTCTACTCTCGACTCCAAGATCGTCAACGAACGCAATCCCTTGGCTCTGGCAACCAAGCGCATCGGCAACACCACTGCCGTCATCATTGCCTTCGATGGATTCAAAGTCCCTAACTTCGTGCGATATGGCCCAACTCTAGTGCACTGCTCGCTCTACCGTAAGCAAGTTGACATATGCTACGCATGTGGTCGTCTAGGACATCGAGCGGACGTTTGCTCAAGCCCCGGTAATCCCATATGCCGTGGATGTGGGATACTCAATCCAGACAACTCTCACCAGTGCACTCCGAAGTGCAAGCTCTGTGTCGGTGAGCACCCGACAGCAGACAAGGACTGTAAACAGAGATTTCAGATACCTTACATCGTAAGGCGACGACGCTGGGAAAGAGCGCGTGCTGCTGCAGAAATGGACCAGTATGAAAACCGAAGCACTGAACAAAGCCTCCAGCAATCACCCACCACCCACCACGGAGCAGAACCCAAGCCAACGACGTCCTCGCTCAAGCTCCAGACGTCGCCCAGGGTCTAGACGGAACTGCAGGTCCCTGTCACACCCCAGATACAGTTCCCGAGGACGGAGCCAACCCGAAAACGTCGACATGTCCGGGAAGAAGGCTGGATCTCTCAGCTGGGCTGACCGAGTCAAGACTTCTCAAAAGGTAGTGTCGGGGTCACTCCCAGAGCATGCTAACGGGGTAGAGCGTCACCAATCTACAGCACAATCCACTAGTGTTAGCACAGACAGTAGCAGTGAAATCCCGCTCCTCAAAAGAGAAAACGCGCTCATGAAGGAAACCATCGAGAAATTAATGTTGGAAATAGCTGACATTAAGAAGAATAACAGCAGTGGTAGTAGTCAGTCACCTCATCCAGAAGCCGCCCCTGTCAGGGAACACGACTGCGATATGGCTCCGGCTTCTAAGAGAAGGGCTGTAGATACCACCGAGACTGAAAACGTACCCAGCAAAGTCAAATCCCAACTAAAGGACATGCTGGTCGCCATCAACGAAAGCATAAAACAAATGCAAAACACGCTAGGTGCGCTGCAATGCACTCTTAACTCGCATAACGAAAGGATGACAAAGATTGAGTCTTACTTAGACAATGTAGTTGCACCAGCGTTCACCAGTGGCGCTCTCGCGCCCCCCTACATCGCATGCACCAACTAATAGCGGTACACATCGATCCATATTGACAACCCGCGGCTCTCAGCGGCCAGACGATAGCAACGCTCATGATGGATCGCTCGGCTAGCAACTTCTACATTTGGCAATGGAACTGTAGGGGCTATGCCAGCAAAAAGCCTCCCCTACAGCAGCACATTAGAAACTCAACAGACAAACCAAATATTATCCTGCTACAAGAAACACTATGCTCCTCGATCTCTCTCTCTGGTTTCAACTCAATCGTCGCCCGAATGGAAGGCAGAGGTGTGTGTACGCTAGTCTCCAAGAAATTAACATATATAGAACATGACCTGGCCCTCAGCAACATAGAGCATGTCTTTGTAGAGATACTTCCAGACTCCAAGTTAGGTCAAAGTATCTTCATCCTTAATCTCTACAGTAGCCCTAATAACCACAGACAAAGATTTAAGGCTCTTCTGAAAAAAGCAATGAACTTGGCAAACAACAACTGTTTAATAATCGGTGGTGACTAACTCCCCACACTCAACGTGGGGATATCACCACAACACCCGCAAGGGGGGCTGACCTCTGGCAGGCCACATTCGACCTGGACCTAACACTGGTCACTGACAAGGCCTTCCCCACCAGATTAGGCACCTCAACTTGTAGGGACTCCACACCCGACCTGACGTTCGTCAAAAACGTCGCGGACCCCATGTGGACAAACTCGGCCACAGATTTAGGCAGCGATCATTACTTGTTGATTTTACAGTTTCCAGTTCACCCACAGCGCAAACAACAAAAAGAATTTGCTTGGACCAACTGGGATCTCTTTCGCCGAGTTAGAAACAACAGAGACCAGTCCTCTCCTTCTCATCGCCCCGAGCTTGATGCATGGATAGAGCAAATAAAGAAGGATGTTTCCAGCTCTACGAAGATCATCAACACAGGCCTCCCCGTTAAGAGAATGGATAGCAGACTAGACCATCTTATTGAAGCTTAACAATCCTTAACAGCTAGATGGAAGGGTCAGTGCCTGAACAGACGACTTCGTAAAAAGATATCCGAGCTTAATAAACACATTGAGGAACACTGCCGAGTCCTTAACAACCAGCAGTGGGACGAAGTTTGCAATTCCATAGATGGCCAGATGCGTACCGGCAAATCTTGGAATCTCCTCAAGCATCTCCTCGACGACACCAATACCAAGTGCAATCAGAGGCATCACCTGAGACGGATCCTACACTTGGCTGTCAAGGAATCCTCAGAAGAAGCCATCATAGATAACATCGTTCGCAAGTATCTTCCTACGGGACCTGTAGCGACACACCCGGATTATAAAGGCTCTCTCAATCCGAAGCTTGACTCCGAATTCAGCACTGAAGAAATCAGAACGGCACTGCAGTACCTTAATGGTAGATCCGCCCCAGGTCCTGACGGCATTACAAACAAACTCCTGCGTAATCTTGATGACCCCTCCATTGAATACCTCACTAATATAATCAATGAAAGCTGGAATAATGGGACTATGCCTGCTGCATGGAAGCAGTCGCACACCATATTAATTCCGAAACCCGGCAAGACACCTAGTATAGACAACCTGCGCCCTATCTCGCTAACATCGTGCATGGGCAAAGCTATGGAGCATGCAGTACTCCACAGAATTACTCGGCACCTCGAGGACAACGGAATTTATCCACACAGTATGATCGGCTTTAGAGCGAATCTCTCTACGCAAGATGCCATGATTCTAATCAAACAGCAAATCTTGGACAATACCACCCGTGGTATCAAAGCCATTCTCGGCCTTGATTTGGAGAAAGCCTTTGATAAAATTTCGCATTCGTTTATACTTGACACAATATCCACCTTTAACCTGGGCACCAACTTCTATAACTACGGTCGATGCTTCTTATCCAATAGAACGGCCATTCTTAAAGCACGGGACCTTTCTTCCGAGAAGGTAGAACTAGGTGCATGCGGCACCCCCCAAGGTTCAGTCATTTCGCCATCCCTGTTCAACAAGGCTATGATTGGTCTGGCCAGAGAGCTGGAGAAAATAGACGGCATTGAGCACACCATATACGCAGAGGACATCACCATCTGGGCGACGAGCGGTTGCGAGGGGGGACATAGAACAGGCGTTGCAACTTGCAGTAGATACCATCGGGTCCTACCTCCTTCCCACCGGGCTGAGATGCTCGCCAGCGAAGTCTGAACTGCTCCTTTACCGCCCCGTCAGGCGGGGTCGAAAGCCCAGTGATTGGCAGGAATCCCGTCAGAGCATTACCCTTCATACGAGTTGTGGTACAGAAATACCCAAGGTCAAGCATATACGCGTACTGGGTATGATCATTGAAGAAAATGGCACCAATAGTGTTACTGTCAACAAGCTCGTAAGCAAAACCAACAACGCTATACGCCTGCTCAAGCGAGTTGCCAACAAACACACTGGAGTAAAGGAAGACAATCTCATCCGCCTGGTACACTCCTTCGTCCTCTGCCATTTCTCGTATATTGCTGCTATGCACAACTGGTATAAAAGTGAACGAGACAAACTCAACGCACTCATTAGAAAAGCGATCAAAAGTGCCATTGGCATTCCCTGCAGTACTAGTACGGATCGGTTCCTGCAGCTTGGCATCCACAACACCCTAGAAGAAATTGCGGAGGCACAGGAGCGCTCTCAGATCACACGCCTTTCCTCCTCAGTGACGGGCAGTCATATCCTCAAGAAACTCGGCTACACGGAACACTCATACCATGGTTACTCTGTAGAAATCCCACCGAGTTTCCGAGAGCTTATAACGGCCACTCAAATTCCCAGAAATGTTCATCCGGAACACAATTACCCAAGACGCCGGGCCCGGGCCGCCACTATCCTCAGAAATCATCAACACGACAGCAAAGCCTGTTTCGTAGACGCCGCCTCGTATCGAAGCGGTCTCAAATTCACCGCGGTTGTTATTAACCACAACGGTGAGCTGACTAACTGTACCTCGCTCTACACCTAGGACCCGCTCGTGGCCGAGCAGGTTGCTATTGCACTCGCTATAGTCGACGACAATGTGGAAGTCATTTTTAGTGACTCTAGATCTGCAATCCGGTCCTTCGCTAATGGCAGAATTTCGCCGCAGGCCCTACGCATTCTCCAGAACAGTCCTAAAGAACTCTGTCATCATACGCTTATTTGGTTCCCTGCTCACGTCGGACAGATCCCTGGCTGCCCCGTCAACCTCAATGAATCCGCTCACAGTGCTGCGCGCGTATTGACTGACCGCGCAGATACTGGCCGATTCGAGGCCGTGGAAAACAGGGACGTGCCATCAACTTATAACGAAATTACCAAGCACTTCTACCTCTCCCGTCGGGTCTTCCCGCCGCCTAGCCCTAAGCTAAGTCGGCCTCAAGCTCTCACTTTAAGGCTATTGCAAACGGAGTCGTACCCAAATCCACACGTGCTCCACGTCATATACCCGGAACTTTATGATAATGATATATGCAACCAATGCAAACTCACCCCGGCAACGCTTAGACACATGCTCTGGGAGTGCACTACAATGTATAACGATGTTAACCCCGATGCTACTTCGGCGAGGTGGGCGGCTGCCTTGCGTAGCTCCAGCCTAGCCGACCAGAAATGGGCCGTCCAGCAATCCCGCGATGCGGCTGTTAGGCTAGGCCTCTCAGTCCCAACGTGGGAGCCCTGAGCGCGTTCGCGTGCTTCTTGCAGGACATTAATAAATGTTTTTCCATCCATCCTCCTTAATTTGTCGAGCCTAGTGGCACACTTGTCACCGCCCCGTTATAAAGGGGACGCTCATAGCATCCATCCATCTATAGCAACTCTCCTAAATTTTGTTTCAACTACCGTGCAACTACCCTCCAGACACACACTAAAAAGTGGCCGATTTCTGTCCCATTAGCGATGTGGAACGCCGGGAAAGCAATGCTTCGAACGCCACACATCGCAGGAGTCGCAGCATGGCCTCCGAGATTAGCCGGCGCCGCGCCGCGCAGCCAGCTAATCTCGGAGGCCACGGTCGCAGAGGGGTCACTCCACACGCCCAGTGTTCAACAAGGCGGCGCTGGCATAGTCGACATTTGCAGCGCGCTGATCAAACACGAAGAAGTAAAAAAACAGTGACAGTTGTTTATTCGCGTTCGTCCTGTGTATACCTGTGCGGTCTATTCGAGCGTTCTTCTTCGTGTTTGAGCAGCGTGATGCGAGTGTGGAGCTGTGAGAGTCTATAGCTCGCGCTCATCCTGTGTGAGTTCTTTTCATGCGTATTTTGCTCTTGAGCAACGCTGCGCAAGTATCGAGTTGCTGTCCGTTCATCGTGTGAAATTTTAATTTGTTGCTATCGCATTCATTGCTTCACCCTTGCAGTGAAACTGTAACCTTTTCTTAACACCTTTTCTCTTGGTCGTCGCTGACTCTGGGTTACGCTAGAGATAAGAAGTGCTTACTACCGATCCAGCCGAGATTGCGAAACAGGAGATCTTTCCGAGGGGTCGCCGCGCAGACGGATAAACAAAGTGGTTCGTGAGGCGCTGAGCTTCCGCTTCTTGCGAAACGTTGATGGTAACAATGCGGTAAGCAAAGTCCACAATAAGCACCGGCAAGCGACGTTCATGCGTTTAGCTAATGAGAGCGAAAGTAGCAATCAGTGGACCCCCTAGCGTAAGCTCAAAAAGTCGCATACGTGCCCGAAACTGTTGCGCGCAGATAGGAATAAACGGAAACTGTGTCACGTGAAACCTGTGCTGTATGACGCAGCCTATATGACGTTTGCGAACCGTCGCTAATTCGTATATAGACGCATCGAGGTTTATACACATTTTCTGAGGCACGTCGAAGGCTGCTGCGTTGGTAAGTCCTTCTCTATGGTTTCGCCGTTATGTGCCAAGCGTACTTCGCCTATCTAAGCAGGGCGAGTTTGTTAACGAGAAAAATTGAGGAATATGTAGACAAATCGGAAGGTACATATTTGGCTATGGTTGCGAATATTTCGTGATGTGCCCGGGTGACTTCATTATTTCATCGTCCTTCTCAGGTCCTGTGATGTTTTACTATCGATTTCACGTGAGGGATGCGTAGTGTGAGGTTTGAACCTTAATGGTTGCCGTGCTTAGGTCTGTTGTATCTTACTAGGATGCTTGCAATCCGTTATAATGTTCGACCAGCTCTTCTGGAGTGCCTGTCCCGTCGCCTCTGAAGGAACTACTGCACGTACGCTCTACAATAGTGACCTCATCAATCATGTTGACACTTGCGACGCGCTGTTTTAACACGAAGAAAGACACGAAAAACCACAGGTAGTACAAAACACGAGCGCGAACACAACACGAGCTCGTGTTGTGCACTACTTGTGGTTTTTCGTGTGTCTTTCTTAGTGTTAAAACAGCGCGTCGCAAGTGTAAACTATGTGCAACCAACTAGACCCTACTCTGGCCCTTCTAGTTGTTAAATAAATGAAATGTGCGGATCGAACTGCTGAAAGCTCTTTGCTGTCACGTGTTAGTCGTATACATTGAAGGCGAGGTGAAGTAGGGAATGGCACTTTCATGGTTTATTAGCTGCAACGAAAGCTTGCAAAGGAGTAATAACATAGTCACGAAGTTTCGTTCCGAGATGCTGTTTGGCTCTTTTGAAGGATAATGAGATATCTTTCAAATCGCGTAAGACTTTATGTGAAAGTACTACCGTGGATAGGATCTTCTCCGGTTATTGCCGAGATATTTGTTTGTTCTCTATGTTGTCCTCAATTTAATGAATGGGCACACCCAAGGAATCGCAACACAAAAATAAAAAAAAAAGTTCTTAGCTTCTTGAAAACGGCGATGTCTCAAAGCGAGTATTATTCCTAATAAATATTGCATATGTAGTTTCATCCAATTAAAATCTCATTATGCGTTTACTTGCCCTGTTATTTATAGAAATCTGATTCTGAAAGGCTTCAGTTGTGGCGATTCACAACGTTACCACCTCGGCGGTTGCAGTAATGGAGGTATCAAATGTATGAAAAAAAAAAATACAATGTCTGGTACCTCTTTCATATGTATCATTCATAACAAGAAAGTGTAACGCGTTTTAGTTATAGAATTGATGTTTTGTTGAACGCTAAAAATAGCATTTGCACACAGTACGTATTGCTATTTGGCCGACGTGGCAGCCTTTTGACGCGGATGTACGAAGGCGACATGGAAAAGTATTTATATAGCGAAAGTGCTTCCACAAGATGGGCTTACACCCTTCAGCAGCCTCGCTTTCTTGTGCAGATGCATTACTGTGTAGAGGCTATTACTGAAGATAGACGAAGGAAAACCGCATGGAGCCATTAGAGTGAGGGAGGGCTGCCTTCCTAGAAGTTTACCCCGCGTTCATTCTACACAATTCATGGCTTACGGGGCGATGAAGTAAGCGCCATATTCAGTGTCTACCACTTCACAGCGTCGTTGTTCTAAATGAGCCTGCCCTAACTTCTGTTAGCACTGCGTATGGGTTAGGGAGGGGGTTCGGCAAGTTTTAGTACAAGGAAGTTGAGTCTTAGGAAAAGAAGGAATGCGCATCGAATTCGCACGTTTTTTTTTTTTTTTTTTTTTTTACTAATGCGGCTTCACATAGCTGAAGGGTCCTCAGCTTAAAGAATTCTCACAGAGCCTTAGTACTTAAATATTAGAAAAAAAATTCCAAGATTACATGGTCCTTTTCTTTATAGACGCCTTAAAGAACGTGTTTCTCGAACAGGTACGCTGTAAATCGTGTACTTCGAACCGCTAAAAAACGACGAAACACCCGCTGTACCAAATTATTACCGCTAGATTTACTTCAGAAATCCTAAAATATAAAGGCACGACAACATGTGTGAATGCATATCTAGAGTTGCTGCGTGCAAATTCAACGTATCGATATTATGCTGACATGAGCTAACGTTTGTAGAGAGTGCCTTTGCCAGAGAACAATGAGGGATTGCACCACCTCTCCCCGGATGATCCCAACTGTTGCATCTGCATCAGTAGTTCAGATAAGACTACATATAAGCAGTCCCGATGCCATATATAAGCCCGTAAACCCCAGGACGGCTGCTAATTACAGCTGTCACGCTTATACGTCACCGCTTTTCTTATTCACGAGACGGACGGCTGTTCGTTTACGGCTCGAGAACGGTGCAAAAACATTGGCGTGCGCACAGGGGGTGGGGTGGGGGGGGGGGCAATTCTTCGAAGAGGGAGGGAGGGGGGCGCAAAGTCAGCCCATATATTAACTTAATAGGAAGCGGGGGGGCTGCTGCGATGAACCCTTGCCCCCCTCTGAAGCGGAACCCCGGGCTCGCTTATGTGCACGAACGTAGAGCGTCATGTATGAATTGAAATGATGCTAAGCTCGATTGAGCCAGCAAGGTACCATCTGTAACAGGAAGGAAACTCGTGCACCGCCTCCTAGCACGCAGACATGGAGGAAGAAAGAACTTAGGAGAGAGCATTGCACAAAGCGAGTTAAAGCCGGTTGTGTCGGCCCAAGACATGATCAAAACTCCAGAGCACCCAGTAGGTTTTAGTAATCCCGCTCAAGTTCTCTTTTTGAGCCTCTTCCATGAGCTGGCTGAACCACACCCAACACTGTACGTGCCGGCGGCAGTGTTTCTGTTGTTGTCCGTGTTGAGAGAGAGAGAGAGAGAGAGAAATATTTTAATGAATAGCTGGAGATGTTTGTCTGGCTTTTCGCCTGACATGCTACTCCAGGGGCTGGGTGATGATTATGATATATACAGTGATAAACACATAACACATACAGCCACACACACACGTAGACTACACTATTTACAAAGTTTCATTCAGGCTCGTGGCCCGCAGGAAAGTCAGCAGCGCTTTCGTGGCGCGTAATGCTGGAGCTGGTCCGTGTTGAATTTCATGCTGTACAAGTCAAATAAATATGAATCAGGACCAACTAGCTCGGCTGTTGGTCTTGTCACCTGGAACCAGTCCAAAATATCACGCGTCGACCTCCAAAGTCTCTGCAAGGCTCATCTATAGAGTTATCGTGATGCAAAAAGTCCCGTGTTGGAACGACAATGCTTTCTTCGCGGAGCGTGCGCTGGTCATGGCTGGCTGCGTGATGCAATGCTCACTCCTAACTAGTTCTCCCTTCATGCATGTTGCCGTTAGCTGTCTGCCTAGCGGAAACGGAAGAAGTATAAAATGTTCCTGAAGGGAAAGTGTTGATACGACAGGTCTGTACAAAGGAGCACGGCGCACATCTATAGCAGTTCAAGGCTGCATACATATGCTTACGTCTCAGTGTGGCCCATACATTCCAGGACAAAGGCCAAGAACGGGTTGGGTAACGGGTTGCACGTTGCGAACGCGTCCAAGATGTCACTTCAGGCGCACATCAAGCGCAAAAAGTGCCGTTCGTACCAAATAAAGTTTTGTTTTAGGCCAGGCGTCCAGCAGCACATTGTGCGTTCCGGCACCCACTCAGCGGTCCAAATTTCCTGTATGTCGGTAATAAATGTGCCACAGATACACGACCACGAAAGATGGATCTCGTGTAAGATGAAAGATTCGCTGTCAGAAGAACGTGTGACGTGTGGGTGAACAAATTTGGAGTGTTAGCTAAATGCGTGCGTGTTGGAGCCGTTAAGTTTTAGACTTTATTCTTGTTTGACTGTTAGGTTGAAAGAAAAATATTACACAGTATTTTATTTATTCGCGTAAGACGACTCGAAGGCGCAAGCCATTCTCTTCTTCTTTTCATTCTTGCCAGTTGATTGTATTAATTCGTCCCCCCCCTCACCCTGAAATATTTGTGCGCTTAACATAGTTTTGCACTGCCTTCAGAATCGGTGGATCGCAGCTTTCTGCCCCTCATGTGATCTTGCAGCTCTGGCCTCCGAAATCGGCCCACACTTGACCAAGGGACTATGTCGTGTCATGATGTCATCGTGCGGTGTGACGTCCCAAGGACGACACGATGACATCACAATGTCGCCATGAATATGGGTGACCTGTGACGTCATGACGAGGTTATCACATGATGATGATTTTTTGTGCCCCTTCTTTTTG